>JAUUEB010112490.1:0-14972 GCA_032362205.1 Clione limacina | reverse complement strand
AATCCTTCCTAAATTCTGTTGAGAAGTCATTTTTTCCTGTCATTTTCGTACCGGCTTAACCTAGAATATATACCCCTATATATAACAAGTAAACATTTTTCATTATTTTAGGGAGAACACAGCACTGCCACCAAGCCCTCAGAGCGATGTATCACTGTCTCCAATTGAGAAAAAGCTCTACTCCAATCTGCTAACAAAGCATAAGCAAGGAATGAGGGCAATAAGCAGTGCTAATCCATTGTCAGTACCCATGACTCCACCAAGGTCACCCCAGGATGTGATGTATGGGTCAGTGACACAGGCAGATGACTCCATTGCAGACATGATGGTACGTCTTTCAGATGTCCTTTTTCAATGTGCACTATAACTGTATCATCTTTAGTGCTGATGTATTAAAAGTATTCACAGAACTTCAAAGCAAATAGTGCTGCATGTTTGCTACCATCCTACCCTGACCTGTCTTTAATATATAAAGAAAAAACAGCTGAAATGAAACTGTCAGTACCTCTGTATGTTTTGACTTATCGTAAATACCCGTAGATTGTGCTATCTCATAGTTATTGCGACCCCCTACTTTGTTAGATAAAAAGTGCATCAGACTGATCTCGTAAAAATAATACAACCTCTACTTTGGACCTTCATGAAAAAGTTTTGGAAACTTATTTGTCAACCAATGGACAAATGAAATGATGACTAAATAAGATAATTTACCTTATTTTAAATGTTTTTATTTGATAACATGACCACTGAAGTGCCAACATAACCCCATGTGTAGTTCTTATTGCTTGCCATTTTTTTTGCAATCCTCGTTTCAAAGTGTTTATTTATAGCAAAGTTCAAAATAGTTTTTATTATTTACAAACTTTAAAATGATCTAAAATATTCTGTTAAAATCTATAGAATTCTTCATCATCGTCACTTTAGTAAATCTGCTTTATAATGTCAGTTCCATTTGGCTACCCATAATCAATAATATTGATTGTGGTAAAATATGTTCACATATAGCTGACTTTCTTGGACACAACTCTTTCTTACCGTTAACAAAATAGACACCTTGAAAACAAATTTACAGTATATCTTTCCCAATTTTAGAAGTTATTTTGATTGGTTAACTAAATATAGTGCGACTAGTGTCTTTGGGGATGCATTTTATGATCCCAAAACTTGTCAGACAACTTTATTTCTTTAAATAGATATCGACTAGATCATAGTTATTATAAGTTATGGTGGTCTTTGTCTTTTTTTAAATTGAAAACAACTTCAACCTCCAAACCTATGCACCAACATTCTCTATGAAAATGTTGATCTTTGAAGTCTGGAGAGTTTTTAGTCTCTTTTGTAGAACATAGTGTTTTCTTCTTAAAACAGCACTAAAGAAGCTTTTTCTTACCTTTTCACGAGTTAGTGGGGTAATACTAGTAATGACTTATGTGTTTCAAATTACTAAAGTTGTCATTTATGGACCTTGAGAGTAGTCATAAGTTTAAAGGCAAACAATGTACGAGGTAGTTTGCCATGGCTTCCCTCTGCAACTTTACTTTTCTTGGTCTGAAATCTATACAATCACTGCTGCAACAGGCCCCATCTCAACTTAATGTTCACACTAAAAAAATACCATGTTTTTCCCTCTTCACCAAAAATATATATTTTCAGAACCAGCTCAACATGAACGGCCAGGGCCCCCAGTCTGATTACTCTGATACTTTGTCTTATCTGGATGCTCAAAATGTTTTACGCAGGTTTGTTCATTCTTTATCATTGTGAAAATGATTACTGATAGTTTCTTTTTTTTATAGTTAATATCTGCAAGACCATTGGATGCTAAGTGACTTAAAAATATAAATGTTGATCGGGTGATAAAGTGCACTAACCTTAAGACAAGTAAACTAACAAAGACAATCACTGACTATTGTTACAACATTTTTACATAGACCATGCAAATATGTTTTGTTTCCTTCTTTAAGAAGAAAATTCTTTAATAAACTGTTATTCGAATGTGCAATCTAGGGCAACACTGAGTAAAGCGCTAGTCATATTACTTCGGAAAATAAATTATTAGGCAGTGGGGGTAAAGCATTTGCATGCAAGAGGGTCTGTGTCGAAAACGACCAGTGACTTAATTACTGCCATCTGCACTTGACTACAGTCCTTGGTTGGAGGCCCCTTTCATATTATCTTCCATGTGTTGTAAAAGGCTCTAATCCAGTCATATTATATCCTTTGACCCACATGTTATTTCTTGCTTCTCCTTGGTTTCAGGGGTTGACTTTAATCTGACATTTGAAGGCTCTAAAGTTTTGTTTTTATAGTCGTAGCTCTGTCAAGTCTTAGTTAGATCTTTTGTTCTACGAAAAACCTTTGTTGATACGTTGGACTCTGTTGGAATGTGGGACTTTGGCCATGCCGCCACATCTTAAGACTACAAAATTGGCTATTTAATGAATTATAACTTTTTTTATATAATAAAAACATCTGCAGAAGAAAACCAATGACAGTGTCTTCCCGTGTTGAAAGACCAAGGTCACCTTCTCCTTCATCATCCTCTAGCTATTTTTCCAATTTGGATCCGTATGCCATTGAGAGGGCAGCTCGTTTGCACAGGAATGCTGCAGGTAGGCTGAATAAACTAAATGTGTGCTCAGTGAGGTTTTTATCAAGATATATTTATTGAATATGTGGTTATTTTTAAAATGTTTCTATTGTTTTATTTTTGTATAGTGCATGTTAAATGTTTTTACAATTTTACTATAAAAGTAATTCATAGGTTTGTTTATTAATTGCTGTACAATGTAAGATCACAACAAATGTTGGTTAATTGTTAAGATATTGAGATGTTCCCTTGGGGAACCATATCCGCCTTGCATACAGCATGTTTGCTGTCACTGTCTGCTGGCTTGGTTGGACCGTTAACGTTTGTCATGCCTTTCACATAACTTTCTGGTCGCAGATAATTTGACCAGCTGATCAGAGTAAGCCTGCACAATGACTGTTGTGCAATCTGCAACTGGAACTCTCTGGAGACAAGTCTTGGTGTGGCCAAAAAATGTAGCCGCTTTTGTCGTAACATTTGAGTGACCGAACACTTTGCTTGAGTCTTCTCAAAAAAGAAGATAAAGGGAAACGCCATACATCCATTGGATCACAGCCAAAAATAGGCTGATGAAATACAGAAATAATGGACAAATCTCAATCAGACATACATACACAATCTAATGTTAATATCAAGCTTCCAAAGAAAAGGCTTGTCAGTAGTATTTAAATACTTTGTATTTTAGATTATTTTTTTTACATATTTTATATTTCATTGAGTATGTAAGATGAATCTATGTTTTTTTTAATTTATTACTAGCTGTGAATGAAGCAAGTTGTACTTGGAGTGGACATCTTCCACCTAAAAACCACAAGAACCCAGTCCACTCCTGCAAGGTGTTTCTTGGTGGTGTACCTTGGGATATCACAGAATGTAAGTTTTTTAAGTAGTCATGTTTGTGAAATTTTTAAACTAACAATTTAAGTTTTATTTATTTAATGCTTTTATGAAACTTGGTTCATTAAAAAATGCTTGTCAGGGCTTCTAGAGGTGTCCAGCCCTCTAGCAAAGCTTTCTACTAATTTTAGAAAAAATTAAAACTTATATAAAGGCTAAAATAGTGTGAAAAACACCTTTAAAAAATATTTATTCATTTTATCTCATGATGATGATTTATCTAAAGGTGTAAAATTATAAATATTTTAAAAGTCCCAGAAGGGTTATACTTGCATAGACGAGAGAGCCTCAAACGGCGTACCACAAGTATAGATACAATTATTTGTAGTAAAAATGGTGTAAAATTATAGACAATTGTTCTCTATGACATAGGTTGATGCTATTTAATATTATACTCATCTTCTCTGAAAGATTATAATGAACATTATTTGAACAATTTTAAATAGTAACTTTATTCATTTCTAGGGAAAACTCACTCAGGGTACTGTGTATATGCGACATTAACACTGCAAAACAAGAGCAACCTTGTACTTTCCGCTAGATGTGCCAAGACATCTTGCATGTTGAGTATAATTCTGACGCTGAACCAGAGTTTTTACTGAATAATTTTCATATTGTCCCATTCTTCTTAGTTCAATCCATTCTTAATTGTCCTACACATGAAACTGAAAAATGATTGAATTTTATTTAACTATGATATTTTGAAACTCCCCAAAACGCCAGTATTTAGACTTCCAAATCTTAAAACAGGTGAAAGCGGAGTGAGTTAATCCAAAAACAAGCATTTTACAAAGACTACAAACAGTTGTTTTGGTGAATTTCTAGTTTTGGGGTCTGTCAAACCTACAGGGTTGAACAATATTTTTTGGAATGAATTATGTTGTCTTTTGATCTACATTTAAGAGTTGACAGCTTTTTATTCACAATTTGACTCTCAAATCATAAAGAATTTGTATTTGTACAATATAACAAATTGACTGTTATATTTTTCAGCTGGTTTGCAGGCAGCCTTTAACAAGTATGGTCATCTCAAGATTGAATGGCCTGGCAAAGATGGTAAGTGATGTTAATTCCTTATCTTACTTTCTAAATCAAACTTTTAAATTTAAGTCTTTTAACATTTTTTAATTCAATTAGTTTTGTTTTTAGTTTGGTTCATCAACTTTGTTTCAAATAATTAAGTCTACTTCTGTCCTAATTTTATTAGAATGCAAAGTCAATAGCAATCTTACCATATCTAACAATTTAACTTCCCTTGACACTTCATCCGTCCTGGGTGGAGGATGTTCCCTAAGATGTGGCTGCGCAAGAGCATTGTCTGTAAGCAGGTTGTGCCAGTCTTCTTTCTGCTACTGTGTTGATTCCCAACTATTTCAGTGTCCCTATCCCAGGACTATCTATTTGCTCATATCTTTCATTGCTCCTCCTATACTGCCCTGTAAGATGGTTTTCAAGAAATGACTTGTGCATCCTATGCATGGCATCCAATGAAATGTGCTGTATTGCTGGCATTAAAATAACTTTCTTTAATAAGTCGTTGAAAATCCTTAAAATGTAAGTTGCTTAATTTTTTTCTCCTGATAGTTTCTAATGTAGAATTTACCCCCACAGGCTATGTGTATTTGCTGTTTGATGTTGAGAAGTCTGTGAGATCTTTGCTTCAAGCCTGCACGCATGACTTCAGTAATGGTGACTACTTCTACAAGATTTCTTCTAGAAGGATGAGATCAAAAGAGGTATGATGTAGACATGGTTAACGTATCTTGTGTTGTTTGTTTGTACTCAGACTTAGGTTTGTCTCTACTTGATATTCTCATGTATGGATATTTAAGTGTATTCTTTCACCAAGAAGATGGTGGCTATCAGACTTTAGAGGGAATTTGGTGCTGAAAACCTGCAACAGCTGCTATTCTGCTAGTCCTGTTCAAGCACAAAATGAACCAAGTTTTTTTCACTACTTCCCTTAAAGGTTTGGCATTGATGAAAGTTATTTAGTGTCTGTGTGGCATTTTCAATCAATTCACGAAAATAGATATGAATTTGACAAAAGTCTAATTCCAGTCAAGTTGTGTTACCAATGTTCATATTGCTCGATTAATGCTTGCTTGTGGCCACACATTGTTGTCAAAATACTTCCAAACACCTGTTCCTTCTCATCGAATTTCCTTTTGATTGTGGTAACCAAAAAGCTTTCAAAACAGAAAATCATTTGGTAACATTAAGTTTGAATTAAAGGTGAATATCAGACGCGCTTAAGCAACCCCTGTCATTACTAAAACTAGAAACATGATTACTCAGGAGTACAAACCTGACACTATGTAAAATAAAACATTTCTTTTATGTCAGCATTGTTTATTTACATATAACTTTATCAAAATGTATATAGAAAAACATTGAGAATTAAATTATTGTTTGGAATAAGCTTTAAAAGATTCAGGTAAAGTGTGCAAAATTGCAGAGTTTCTTGATGAACACAGTATGTACAAAAAGTTCCCGCCTGGCGGAGGTGCGCAACAAGTCGTCATGTTCATTAACAGGTTGCATCAGTGTTGCACGCGGAATGATACAGTGATGGAGACATCAAGCATTTCTCTATCATTCTTTGGTAAATACTTTAAATTCCCTTTCTCTGTCAAATGGTAACAGATATTGCTGGAATTAAATAGTCTTCATTGTGTTGATTTACAATATCGTACAATATTTAACATCAAATAGTTGTATATTTTTTGAGTTATCGTGTTCAATAACAGTCGTCACATGCCCTTCATGAGTATGTAATACTCGGTGTCGGGAACTATGTTCTTTAATGTGATTAAAAATAGTCTCAACTACCCAAATATAAAAGCTTCACCTTTTTTTTACTGTTTTGTCGTCAGGTACAAGTGATCCCTTGGGTGCTATCTGATAGCAATAATGTGTTTCAACCACAACAGCGTCTTGAGTCAAACAAGACTATCTTTGTTGGTGCTCTGCATGGGATGATTACTGCTGAGGCCCTGGGTAACATCATGAGTGACTTGTTTGGCAACGTGATCTATGCTGGCATTGACACTGATAAACACAAGTATCCTATAGGTAAATTACCATAAATTCATTATTTTTAAATATTGAGCAGCAGTTCGCACTTGTTACCTTGCATTAAGGGATTCAAGCTAAAACTGATCAGTCTGTTATCAGTATACCATGACTGTGTAGTATTCTCAAGTTAACCCTCCAATGTGTGGTAGCACATAAAGATGATTAAGACTGGGTGACTGCTATCGATTATCATCATTTTAAAGTCACATGGGTTAGACTCACAGTAAAATGGCAGCTTTCCACAGTTCAGATATTCCCTCTCGAAATTGTAAACTTGTGCCTCCAACCTGGCAATAAATGTTACCCCTGGAACTTTTACCAACTTGATAGTTAAAAAAATATTATTTGCTTTAAATGTAATGTACAGGCTTGTAACAGGACATGACTCAACTTTTTTTTATTTCTTGTGTGCAGGCTCTGGTCGTGTGACATTCAGCAGCCATAAGAGCTATATGAAAGCTGTACATGCAGCTTTTGTTGAAATCAAGACTCCTAAGTTCACTAAAAAGGTAACACAGTTTTTAAGCATATAATGAATAAATAAAAACAATCACATTACTTCTGTTAAATTTGAACTGAATTCCTCTCCAAAGGCGAAAGTAAACTATTGGATATGGCTTTATTGGGCCTGTATTGTAATACTTGTCTGATGCCATAGCAATATTTTTAGCGGAGAGTCAATAGCGCTTGAACCATATATAAATAAATAAACAAATATTCAAAATGATATTTGAACATAGATATATATCCTTTTTAAAAGTGCTTTACTAATTAACTAGAAATTATTACAAGCTAAAGGTTTTTTGATGGCAGACATTTGGCTGGCGTTAAGAAAGTCGTTGCAAACTAGCACTGTATTATCCACACTCGCATATTAAAGCAAAGGATACTTTTTGTGTGCACACCTATGTCCTACATAGTGCAGAAAAAAAGTCAACATGCAACACTCAGCCTATTTCTGAAATCTTTCATCTTTGAAGCTGGTGATTGCTCATCTCATTCTCATTAGAGTTTAAAAATGACCAATGCATCTGCAGTGAAGACTTGTAAAAATACTTCTTGATGTCTTAAGGCAGCCAACTAATGTCAAAACAGCCACTTCAAGCTGATTCATGCATGAAATTTGTTCCCCTAAACTTACAACTGAGTTCAATTGATTTAGTGAAGTGACAGAAAGCTTTCTTTTATTTTGATGATAGAGGAATTATGCATATATTTGTATTCTTTTTGATCCATTTTTGATTATTACATAATCAGACATAATCTTTCGTGCTTTATTTCAGCTCCAAGTGGACCCATACCTTGGAGACGCCATCTGTAGTTTGTGCAATGCTCACCAAGGCAACTATTTCTGTAGAGATTTGCTTTGTTTCAAGTATCTGTGCCGTTCCTGCTGGTACTGGCAACATGCTGCAGACTCAATGAGACAACACAGGCCACTCACACGCAACACCAAGTCACTGGCAGCAATCTGAGTTTAACATCAGCCTTCATCCATCAAAGTTGACACTTGGGAGACTCACAACAATTTTATGCCTTCTACGATGTTTGAGGCTATTTTTCTGATTTTTAGAATGAAGAATTAATTTTGTTATCCTTGTTGATTTAGAATTTGTTTGTATTAAGTTTGATATGAATGACGAATAAGAGAAAGTTTATGAATTAAATTAAGATTTTTTCATTGAACCACAGAATGACGGAATTGCTAGATTTTTTTGCTATCAGAATTAGTTCTAGCCTTTTCTCTGAAATTTTACTTCTTATTTATGATCTTAAATTGACCAAGAATTATCTGAACTTAATAGATGTTCATAAATGTCTTTATAAATTGTTCAAGCCAGCTTTTAAATTTAAACCTGTTTCAATACTTTCGTTTTTTACACTGTTAGAATTTTGGTGTTCAAAATTCTTGGATTGGAAAAACATCAAATTGTTTCTTTTTTCAATCTTGTTTACATATTTCATTCAGCAAGAAGTTCAAGGGTCACATAAAGGATTGTTCTTGTGATCTTATTGGCTTATATGCTGTGTTTTCATGCCCCAGAAATGTAATGAACATTATGTTATCACAGACCCTTCCCTAATTTGCCTGTAAAGTTTGTTATTAACAGTTTTAGTGTTGAAATATAGTTGATGATTAATCAGCTGAGCAACAGCAAAATATTTTTGTATTTTGACTGAAAATTTTTTAGTATCTGTCAAAGCACAAAGTGCATTTTGCCTTCACACAGCTGCAATGATTGTTAGAATGATGCTTTTTTATTGTGTGTTCTTATAGTTTTTTCCTTTAAGAGTTGTGAATGGTAAAACAGTATTAAGGTTATTAATGTCCATATATTTATCTCAATGTTTTATATTCAAACATAATAGAGGCATGGTGGCCTCGTAGGTCACTCACTTGCCTAGCATACAAGCAGGCCTGAGTTTAAATCTGAACAGTTATGCATGTTTGCTTCAACTTTTTACTGGACTGTAGTTCTTGGTCTAAATGATTATGTGGTACTTGCCTTTCATATGACCTTTATGAATTTGGAAAGTTGCTTTACATTTACACCATTCAAACACTTTATTGTGCAAACCAGCAGAAACCTGCCTAGATTTTCTATACACTTTTTATGACAAATATAGATATTGTATGACATCTTTTAAAAGATAAGTTGTGTGACATGTTTGTACTTATTGAAGTATGTGGTTTTTCTTCTCTGCTTAAAGTTCTTAGCTTACCTCTTACTTTTACAATTTGTTGTAGGATACAGTTCCACAGGTAGTGGCATAATTTGTTTTCCGATTTAATTTTTATATTCTAACATCTTTTTCTGTCTTTAAGCACTTCATTTTCATTTTAAAGTTATGAAAAAAAACTAACCCTTCTATCATTTACACATATTTTAATGCTAATGTGAACTTTTAGTTTTTGTAATGTAACGCATTAAGTTTGAAGTGTCTTTTGCAAAGAAGAGCATACACAATTTGAGGTTATTAGTATGAGGTGTCTTTGAATGTCAGTGAAAGTCGATAGTATTAATCTATTTTTAATTTTTTTTTCTTTCTAATTTTGCTATAACCAAGAAAATTTAAAGATAAGTAATAAGGCTTATGCTATTCTTAGAGTTATGGTGATTAACTTGTACATTCTTTATGTCTTCAGCTTTTGCCTACATTTAGCATTTCTTCCCCAATATTTGATTAATTTTAAACTGTCTTTATTAACCTGTTGCTTAACTCAGGGCTCGATAGTCAATACAAGATTACATGCGCTTGGGTTTAGCATGGGATTTTTATGTATGTTTTAGAATCTTAGATCTTTTGTCTTGAAACTCTTAGAACCCTTTATAAACCAGATCTGTTTCATAAAGGCCACATTGTACTGATGTTAGTTTCCCAAACATCTGGTTAGGCTGTATGAATATTAAAAGAAGTTTCTCATCACCTCTATTTTGAAAATGGGGCACATGCTTTTTTAATATTTATTCCCCCCCCCCCCCATACTATTTTTAAGACAAGAATTTTTTTGCAGGGTGGTATCCCTTGATTGAGATGGTTACTTATTATTAATTTTTTTTAAATCTTTCTAAAAAAATTCCAAAACTTAAAACATTCCAAAAACATTCCAAAATCATTGATATGTAAAACCTCTTCCAGATTTACTTCTACCAAGTTATACTGTAACAAAAAGTAAAACTGATACAGTGACCTAATTTTGATGTGGGGAATGATGAGAAACTACTATCTGATCATATATGGCCTTATCTATATTTTTAAGAGCATTTGTTGTATAAAAACCATGAGCAATTTTTAAGCTAAGGAGCTTTTTGTATCTTTTTAAGTGTTTAAAAGTTATAAATAAAACTTGGGGAGGCTTATTCGAAGCTTCAAAAGGCACACTATGATAGCATGAATCATTATCTGTGTTTTACCCGTCAATAACTAGTCTTTATTCTTATAATGTCACATATATTTACCTCAACTGACTGGGAACAATCTCAATCAGTCCTGTCAATGTGTCGACATAGTTTTTAGATAACAAAAATGCATGACAAGACTAGTTTTGTTATAAGCAAAGTAATTTTTAAGCTCCAGTGCCTCTCAGGTATTTGAAGTGGATTGATCTTAGATGTTTAAAGCTAGCTACTGTATTTTTAGTACTGCATGTTAAAACAATTTAAAATGGCAATTTTTAACACCCAAGCCATTCTTATCTTTTTTAATGTTTATATTGTTTAATTGTCTTTATTTTGGGAAGTTTTTTTATTCACTTTAATTTATTTTAGGTTTGTCATTCATTTGGCAGCATAAACAAAAGTTAGGTTTTTATCAAATTTTGATTTGTTTTGCAAACTAATAAGAAATTAGAGCATTTTCATCTGAGATGATATTTGTCTTTGGGACTAATTTTATGAAGCAGATGCCTTCCATATTTTAATTGCTGTTTATAAATGAGTCTGAATAAATGTATTATGTGTAAAACCTTTTGAAAGTTGTGGACATAAAATCCTAACCCTAATATTCATGTTAAATTTCCATTGTACATTGTTGAATCTTGACCCTTTTATTATAAGGGCATTATTGTTTGAACCTTTTCTCTCTTTACTTACATTCATTTAGCAATTCAATTTTGCAGTGCAATGACAAAATGATTTGTTAGTACTTTGTGAGGATTTTATTACTTAATATTGCCAGTATTGAAAATTCTGCAAATTTTGTATGTGTTTTTTCATTGTATTGCAGAATTGGTCTTGATGCTAAAATTGTACATATGTTTTTTTGTTAATTCTTGATACAGTTAAACTTGCTTAATAATTTGTTAATTCAAACTGCTTCTTGTAGGCAGGTTAGGTTTGATAATTTTCTTTTCAGTTTGTCTTGAGCTCACATTCATGTTTTTATTTTTTTGTAAATTTGTGCTTTAATGGATTTCACTTGAGGTTACATTATTTTCTCTGACCATTAATGATATTGCGTTTTGGTTCTTATATCATTGATACTGAACCATTAAAGAAATCCATAGCACCTCCAGCGAGATCCACACACCATTTTGCAAAACAAGATTAACCCTCCCATGACCTAAAAAGGGAATACAGCTTTATCTGTGTTGTTCACAACTGCTTTACTCAACATGTTCTTTGTGCCATGAAAAGTTAGAACATTTACCCTGACCTCTTTGGTTATGCAGTATGATTGAATAGGATTTACAAGTGTCTACACATCCTGGTACGTCATGACCCAAAAAGGGAATATGGCTTTTATCTGTGGATGCAAGTAATGAAAGGTTGTATAGTATTTAAATGTAATAAAGTATATGAAAGTAATGAAGTACCAGGTGCTTGTAATATCAAAGTATTGGAAGTATTGAATAATTCAAGACAATTTTTATTGTTCCTTTTACTTTTATCTCTGCTCCAAAATAAATGATTTATTCCTATAAGAACTTCTGGTCAGTTAATATACATTATTTAGTTATTGATTTCTGAAAGTTCTTGTATTAGTTAGTACTCAAATCTCGCATTGACACCACTATTTCAATACCATCAAGTTATTCATATTTTGTGCATAACAATTTTGTTGATCCTGTTGACATTACTACCTTTTCACCTTTCAGTATTGATAAAGATTTGTGACCAGTTTACTGAATGTTTATACCTTTTTGATCTCAATCTGTTTGTATTTAATTCCTCCGTAAAAAAATTTACTCTGTGGCCAAAGTTGATTGCAATAAAACCTCAGATTCTCATTGTTCTGGGCATGACAACTATGCTATTTTTGCAAGAGACAGTCATGCATTGTACTTTCTTCTAACCAAACTTGAAATATGTTTATTTCTGTATCATTATGGAATCTTAAGAATTATTACATCTACAATTTACTGATGGTTACAGATGTTTTAAATGCATGTTTTGATGTTTAGATTATGAGTCTCTGGACTTTATGATAATTGTCTCTGCTATGATTACTGATTTAATACAAATGTTAACCAAATCTTTCAATGTTAAGCTCACAGCCTGTGATAACCTACTTCTGTGATCATTTCTGATCTACTCTAACTTGCCCCGTTTATGGGACACTGATTAACCTCTGGCAGCAGTTTACATGACACATGCAATTGTTCATGTCTATTTAACTTGTTTTTGTTGTATGTAACATAAATATGACATGTTTCAGTTTATTATCAATTTATACAATGATGAAAATATTTTGTCTTAGGACTAAGTATAAACAAATGTTGAAACCATTCATGATATTATGGTATGAGTTTCACACAGTTTATATCATAACCCAGTTAATATTGTAAGAATTCAGATAATCCTTTCAAATTTTACATGCAGTTCTAGTTAATTACAGTTACACAAGATCCGAAGGATGTGACAAGCAAGTTCCAACAGTACAAATAAAATTTTAGTTAAAGCGAAATGAATGTACCATAGATATCCTTTACATGTGATTTTTGTGACAAGTTGTCTTTTATTTTTTAGTTTGTGGAACTTGTTATCTCTAATGTATTTGTAAGAATTACAATTAAGGATACCTACTTGCAATGTTTGTATTAACCAGTGACTTGTGCTGCCACTCTCCACCGGATTTCAGCACTTTGTGGGGATGTTAATGTGGGACCCGCTTTTCATATGACTTTCATGTGTTAGAATAGGCACTCAACTTGTATTGCTTAAACAGTATCCATGTTATTTGATTTTTCAGTATTAAATACAGATTGAAGTCTTAACTATAAGTATCAGAATTCCTATAATGCAATGTAGTCCCAAATGAAAGCAGAACTTCTGTGCAAAGACATCTACATTTGACCACAAGGCCCTTTATTCTGATGAATAAAATGTCACTGTTTAAACTACTTGATTTGTGTTGGTTTATGAATTTACTAATTTCATTTTTAATTCAGCGTTTTGTTTTCTTAATACCATACATGTCACTCACTGACAACAGAGCTTGGACTCTCATAGAAACCGTAACTAGATTAATCTATGGTAGGAAATGTGCTGGGATGTTAACTGAAATTATGTTAAATATTGCTAAGTAGTAATTGTCTTTATTCACTTGTGTTTATATATATATATACAAGTCAGTCAAGAACATCGTAAATTTTCATTCATTGAAAAACTCAAGTGCTTGGCTCGCTGATATCACATTATTTCAAATCAAAGTCGGGTTGTTTGCATACTGAGTTAGCAACGCCATCTTGAATTCACCGACCTTTTCTGTTGAGGAGCTTTTATGTTCGTTGTGTGCTTTGCGTCTTTAAAGCTGAATTAGTCAGTCATCAAAACCCTAATCCATGCCTTCCTGACCAATTATAATCTATTTCAAATTTACTGGTTTTAAGTTGTTTAGAATTACCAATCTAGAATAGTAAAACTAATAATGTGTAGATGGCAATGCTTAACACATGTTGCAGTAGGAATCTTGGCCATCAGACACGCCCATGAGATGCATTTCATAACGTTGAAAAGTACTTTATAGTGGTAGTTGCTCTAGTCTGCCTATGGACTCTGTTGGACTGGCTTAAACTGTACACGGTTAAGCCGAATGTTCGCTTAAACGAAACAAAACTATGACACTCGTTTTTGTCCTCTCCATATCTTTGTTAAAGAAACTATAAGATGCCCCGTTCTCCGAACAGATGTAAGACAAACTTAAGACAGAGAAAAAAATAATGATGAACAATTAAAAAATCTCCCAACGTGTTGCTCGAACCCATGACCACGAGATTAGGAGTCTTGTGCTTTACCGAATGAGCTAGCAGGGATACTAATAACAGACAACACAATTCGTCTTGTGTGTTTGTACGTACCTAGAGTGTTTAATTGACCCAGTTTGATCGTAACTCTTTCTCTTTAATGCTAAAAAGCGACTACGAAACGTAGGACAGGAACACCCAACGACGTTGGCTCACTTTTAATCTTTAATTTCGCAAAAATTAGGTCAAAAAATAAATATCGCTACACGATCCGCAACACCTGAAACAATAAGATAAGTATCACTTGTCGATCTAAAACTTCCTTCCCCCACCCATAAATTTACTCTGGCAAAAGTTGATTGCAATAAAACCTCAGAATCTCATTGTTCTGGGCATGACAACTATGCTATTTTTGCAAGAGACAGTCATGCATTGTACATTCTTCTAACCAAACTTGAAATATGTTTATTTCTGTATCATTATGGAATCTTCAGAAGTATTACATCTACAATTTACTGATGGTTACAGATGTTTTAAATGCATGTTTTGATGTTTAGATTATGAGTATCTGGTCTTTATGTTAATTGTCTCTGCTATGATTACTGATTTAATACAAATGTTAACCAAATCTTTCAATGTTAACCTCACAGCCTGTGATAACCTACTTCTGTGATCATTTCTGATCTACTCTAACTTGCCCCGTTTATGGGACACTGATTA
>JAUUEB010112379.1:0-14972 GCA_032362205.1 Clione limacina | reverse complement strand
ACTTGCATTTACAAAGATGCTAAAAGCTACAAGCAGCAAATTAAATGGCATGGCAGGCTATAATGACAATTAGCAAACAATAAGCAAGCAATACAAGGATACAAGCAATAATCTAGCATAGTATATGCTATAAGATGCATTGAACAACAAACTAGAGGAAATTTAGTATATGCTTCAGAACAATGCTATATTAAAATCCATCAATCCATAATGACTTCACTTAATTGAATCATTGAAAGACTGAGACAAATTTATGTATATTAACAAATCAAATCAAATACTAGGACTAATCAAAGGTATTATCAGTTTGTTATTGCTAACAAGTATATTTGTCTCTCCTAAAACTTATAATTTAAGTTTTAAAAAGGCTATGAAAAAGTTAAAAACTTTACTTTAAAAACCAGTGATGAATGAAATTTGATGCTATGAAGACTTATAACCTTGATCCCAATTATAAGGGCAAACTACATTAAACATGCATATACAACGTACATTGTGAAGGGATACAGAGGTGACTACAGATCATTTGAGTGAGGTGCTACTAGCAATACACATACAGAGCTGCAACAAAAAAGTTTACATTAAACAATGTGAAGCAAAATAAAAAACGAAGCAAAAACATGAAGCATCACAGCAAGATAAAGTAATCTACAATAGCTAAACCAGACAGAACATCTATACTGTTACAACACATACATACACGTCATTCTTATGTGTGTTATTATTGTATTGCAGTCGCTCTTTCAAACATGGGATCTCAGTGGGGGATTATCTATGACTGCATATGACTCAAAGTATTTCAAAGGGAAAAAAACATGTGCGTCTTCTTTCTTGGATTGATGCCAATATGACGGTGGAGTACTTTGGATGAATGTGTGATCAGTATCACTCGCGCCCGTCGGAGATAAAAAATATGTCATCTTAGTTGGGGATAATCTAAAATGCAACGGTAACTAGGATAAAAAGTATGCCTTTGATAAGTTTTACATTTTTCTTGATCCAAGACATCACGCTTGTGCTTATTCATCTTTCTTTGTTTACAGCTCTTCTTTCGTATGCTTCTTGATGTGTCTTGTCTATTCAAAACTGAATTTGTTAGAATATGACAGCGTAGTTAAATATAAACTCACAGATGGTCAAAATCGGAATTCGAACCAGGGATGACGTAATGAGCACTAAATGTATTAAAAATAGCAATGAGAACTTTTATGAGATGTAAAAGTTCACTTCATTTACTATAATTTTGTTTGATATATGAAATTATTACACATGCTCTTTTACTGATGTGACTAGATAAACAATGCGTAAGTATGACTAATTAAGGGACCGTGAATTAGTGACGTCAGCAAGAAGGGGAAGGGTGTACTTTGGGTTTATTATTTTCACGGGTGTTAAATGGAATAAAGAAAAATAACATGTCCATATTTTGTATCACAGGGGTAGGGGTATATTTTGGTCAAATTTGGTATGGCGTAATAGAAAAAACAGTCGAATTAAAAATCTGCACACGTAAAAATGTTTATAATAATGGGCTCAATGAAGCAATATTTTTCAAATTGATATTTTACTATTTGTTCAACCAGTGAAGAGCAAATCAGCTGATATTAAAACATTGTTGTAACTTTATTACCAAACCAACGGTAAACGGACAATAGGACGAGCGGACTTTCGGACAAGTCCCTTTTTTGGCGGACAATCGGAAAGCAGACTTTAGGACAAGTCAAAGGTGGTAGAACAATCATACAAGCGGACTTTAGGACAAGTCAATCAGTGATAGGAAAATTACTGACTTTGTCAGTACTCGAGTAGAGTAGAGTATTCACAAATTTCCAGTATTCGAGTAGAGTAGAGTAGAGTAGAGTAGCCAAATTTTGTTCAGTACTCGAGTAGAGTAGAGAATTGAGTTAAACTACTCGAATAGAGTATTGAGTACTCAAGTTTTTCCACTACTCGAATAATTCTCGAGTAGTAAACCTAGAATATAGTACTCAGTACTCGAATTAATTGGAGAATGTAAACAAATATTAAAATTCTTAATTAAATACTAAATGTGAAAAGCTTCCCCAGCTCCAACTGAAAACATCTTGGCTCCGGCTCAAATTCCCTGATTTTAACGCTATAACTCTTTTATTTCATAGGAATTTAGAAAGCATTCAGATGCTGATACCAATTTACATGTTAAACGGTAGTTTAACTGTTTCCTAATGGTCAAAGGAAGGAGAAGATAAAAGGTTCAAGTTCAATTAGTCTAACGCAAACTTTATTCACTTTTTCAATTCATGACGGTGTTTACATTTCTGTCCACATAGCAAGAGTACAGTATTGAATGTTCAAAAAGTCTGCGATAAGGCTATAACAGTTAGAATGCCTCGTCAACGCCAGATCAGAATACAGAATCATGCTATATCTTCATCTCTTTCGTTTAAGAATATGAAACAACCTTTGAACAATTTTCAACCAGACATGGGTACGAAGCCGTAAATCAGAAGTCGCAGCTCTGACACATCACGAAGCGGAAGCCTTTATCTCAAAAAATCAAGAAACCGGCTTGGAAAACCCCACGAAAAGGACAAAGCCGAAGCCAGTCTTTGGAAACAGTAAGGACGAAGCCAAAACTATGGCTTCTAAACTGTGGCTTTGTACTCATATCCGACCACAACATAACATAATATGAATTACTCACAAAAACTGGAGGAAATAGACATATAGATCATAGAAGTAGAAGATGGCTTCCAAGAATTAATACCCAATAAATAATGCTTGTAAGTTGTTTATGAGGGCTTTTGTCCATCTTCATTTGAAATACACGCCTTCCATTATACAGAAGCAGCAGAACTTCATTGAAATGATTGAATGATTTCCTAAAAAGGAGCTGAAGGTGTGTACGTGTAGATAGGCTGAGACTGAGAGAGCTTCTGTCTGAGAAACTTCTTCTGTCTTTGTTCGGTAGAACTAGTAGATATTGACATACACACTGAAAATATGACCCGAACGCTGTGCTGATTAAAATTATAGCCAAGTGAGCGGGTACACTTATACGATGTAGCCTTTCTTATACATTATAATGTTTTTAATGTATAAAGGAAACACACATACATCCCTACAGACACACGCGAGTTGCTTTGATCGCTGGCCTATTTTGATAGCGAGAAGTTCTTCAACCTCGAATGTTCAGAATTTCCTTATTTTTCTTCTTATCGTCAAAATTTCCTTCCAGAAAGAAAACAATTCTCGGCGCAAAGACCCGAATTTTTTTTAGGGGAGGCATTTTTTAAAATGTGAAAATGTCGCAAATCTAGAGAATTATTTTGTTTAATTGTAGAAAAATCTTGCGAAGGACTGATGTTCTTAGTCCTTAAAACATTCTTTAGAAATTAAAATTCCCTTCAATTTCCTTCCGGAGGCAAAATTTCTTTTCGACGATATTTCTTTCCAAGTTGAAATGAGAGCGACATTCAGTAGCCAAATATAGATCGTAATCTAATGTTTGCTGTCTCTGTAATGTCTCTTGTTGTAATTTGTTTTCAGGGCCGAGTGCTATATTTGCGTGGCTTATGAACGTTCACATGCCCACCCATACTGTCCCTTCTTTAAAATGTACAACTATGTAAAGTTTAACGAATAAAAACTAGTTTTGAGATTAAGTTTGTGAGAAAATTTGAAAAGATTGTGTGTGTTTTTCAACCAAAATTCTCAATATACCCGCTACTTTTTTTAGTAGAGTAGTGGCTTTCTTGAGTAAATGCTGAGTAGAGTAGCGGGCTGAGAAGCCCCGAGTAGAGTAGCGTCTGAGAAGCCCCGAGTAGTATTTCCGCTACTCTGGCCCGAGTAATTCCGATCACCAGTGTTGGGGCCGAGTAGTTGGGTGACTACTCGGGTGGAGTAGAAGTAGTTGGTAATTTCAACTACTCGAGTACTGCCTGAGTAGTTCCTCATCAAAAAATCTTGAGTACTACTCGAGTGGAGTAGTTCAACAAAAAATTCTCTCGAGTAGGGTATCTACTCAGTAGTTTCCGAGTACTTTTCGAGTAGTCTCATTTTTTTGCATAAATGTTATAAATATAAAAAGGTGAAAAAGAAAGCAAAAATTATTTAGGGACTGTCCACATAATAATCAATAATATGTCATTAACTTTTTCTATTTTTTCCCCTGAAAATAAATTTTAAATTGAAGTATGTTTAGGGATACCTCACAGAAATCAAAGATGCCCGTGCGAGCCCTCATGCTCTAAAAATATATTTTTTAAAGAAATTTTTCAGGGTAAAAATTGACTTAACATTTTTTTATGTGTTCTATTTGTTCATATAGATATAGCTCTGTGATTTTTCAGAATTTTAAAAATCTATCTTGTCCCTCAACAATAATAAAGGCTTAAAAGGTCACCGTGTTTTGTCGCATGCTCTAAAAGATTAGTTTTAGATACTTTTCCAGTGCAATAATTGACAACTTTTGTTGTTTATTTTTGAAAATATATTTGATACGTCCATTTATGACTTATGACAGATGTATATTTAAAAATGCAAAAAAAGTATTTGGCTTACTTTGACCAAAAAAGAGCCTTTATCTTATTCGTCGAAGGACAATATATACTTTTAAAATTCTGAAAAAAAATCATAGAGCATACATGGACATATTGAATAAATTTAAAAAAAATGTCAAGTCGATGATTACCCTGAAAAAGTATCTAAATACTGACTTTTAGAGCATGCAACCCTTTAAGATTGTGTTGTTGTTGATGGACAAGAATATTTTTGGAATTCTAAAAAAGTCACAGAGCATACATGGACAAATAGATATATAAAGAAATTTACAATATATACAAAATGTTAAGTTAGTTATTACCCTGAAAAGGTATCTAAAACCTGATTTTTAGAGCGTGTGACCCTATGCAAGGACGTTTGACCTCTGTGATGTACCCGTAAAAATAGTTCATTTTTTAAAAAGTGTTGGTTTTGCCAAAAAGTCAAAATATGGCCCAGGCTTATTTGTAAAAATGAAATTTGTTAGAAATTAATAGTTGACTGAATTAAAAAAGAGACATATACATATTCATTTAAACTTACAAAATATTGGATAAAATAGGCACCATATACTGTTTTTTTTAATGCTTTCGTTAATGCTTTCATTGGCAAAAAATTGCTTGTGCATTTTATGATTCTTTTCTTTAAAAATGATCCAACTACTCGAAGACTACTCGAAAACATGATCCGAGTAGTCTTCGAGTAGTTACATCTACCCCACCCGAGTGGAGTAGTTGGACCAAAATCCAGCCACCAATCGAGTGGGGTAGAAGTAGCGAAAAAACTACCCGAGTACTACTCGAGTGGATTACTACCCCACTTTACCCCAACACAGCCGATCACTGCTAGAACGACACGCTTTTTGTTACAGTTTAGGTACATTCAAACCGGGTGACATTACGACCATCAAGGGATTGTCCTTTTTTGTTTCCGTTGTCAGTCTTCATGTGATAGACCGCATCTGATTTATATAAATGAACTAGTCTACAAAGATGCCATGAAGCAGTCCAAACAGCTAACTTCTACACGGCTATATATCGTTTCAAGATTTTTAAGTTTGGTCTGGCAGATTCAGTTTAAAACTGGCACATTTATCACACCTACCAATTAAAAGGTCTTGCAATGTTTAACATGATTTGGCACGACTGCATAGGTATTAAATTGAAATTAATGGCATTTGTTAAAATTTGAAAGTAAATTTGAGTGCTCGATACACTACTTATATAGAATATAGTAAACTATAGTTAGTACTCTGTAACTACTAGAGTAGCGAACACTTTTGGCTACTCTACGCTGCTTGAGTACCTATTTTCATCCCACTACTCTAGTACTGACTTTGTCAGCACCCTTCCTATCACTGGTCATAATACATTTAGAATTGAATTAAGGATTATGATATTTGTTGTCTTTATTTCGAGTACTGAGTACTATATTCTTGGTATTCTACTCGAGTATTCGAGTAATAGAAACATCTGAGTACTTAATACTCTACTCGAGTAGTTTAACCCAATACTCTACTCGAGTAGTTTAACCCAATACTCTACTCTACTTGAGTACTGAACAAAAGTTGGCTACTCTACTCTACTCTACTGAAAATTTGTGAATACTCTACTCTACTCGAGTACTACAAAGTCAGTACTTTTCCTATCACTGCATCGGGGTGCTTGGGTCGGTGTCTGTGTGGCTATGTCCTTCAGCTGGAGTCGGGGGCTGGTTGGTGCGCAAAAGTCGCATGTTGCGGGGGTCTATATGGCCTTCGGGTTGACCAGCTACAAATACACAACAGCAGGTTTAAGAAGTACATAACTAAAGTAAATGCAATTACACACAGTGAATACAAAAGCAGTCTCGGACTGATATTTAAGCTAGTCAAGTGTTTACAGTAATATAAAAATGTTAATACTATAAGTGCATTGGATGTATTTGCATCTATCATTTAGATGGGCTATAGATTGTGTATATATAAATATATAAAGCCGTATCTGATTTGACCTTACAGATTGGTTACAGGACTTTTACATGTGATGGTTAGATCAGGGTAGCATTATCTAGCTGTATTTATCACAATTATCCCAATTAGAAGGTTTAAGAAACTATGTATACTCAGAGACAGTGGTTTTCTCTTTATTTCTTTTTCGACTTTTAAGTGAACTCAACAATCTGGGTTATATACTAGACACTATCTTGCAAATATGCAAATATTATGCAAATAAATACAGGCCATCACTTGATCCTACAGAGGTTCTTCACTTATCTTACGTGTCCTACCTAGGTTTTATCCTATGGATATATCTCTTATGATTCTCTCAACTCTGTTCATCTATCTTTTTCTCATCTTTCCACCTTTATCCATCTGTGTTCCCTTATCTATCAGTATTTCTTACATGTTTGTTATATGAGTTACTTAAGAAGAACATCACTATCTAGGATACAGTTTTTGATTAAGTTAGTGTATATTACACACCTTTGTATCATATTACATGCCAATTCCATATACAATGACTGTGAATAATGATATTAAAGATATTGATATTTTGTTGATGTTGTATGTACATAACTCTTTAGAAGAAAAAACAACAACAACAAATCAGCTATTAATATTGAATCTTAGAGCAACACTTTGAAAGAAAAGGGATAGGAAATATCTGTATAAGTACCATGTCAAAAGCAAAAATAAGCAAATCAAACATTTACCTAAGTAAGACATAAAAGTGCACCAATGTATAAAATCTCACACACAGTAGTTAGAGAAATATACATTTAATTCAATGATAAAACACAATGATAGCACTTAATGGTAAAATTAAATTACTCTTAATAACACAAATGTTTAGACACCTAATCACACAAATTCTCAAATATGTAGTAGACACGAGTACACAGTAACACGCACACAACACACACACACACACACACACACACACACACACACACAACACACACACACACACACACACACACACATACCATGCACAAACACACACACATACCATACACACACACACACACACACACACACATACACACACTCACACACACACACACACACATATTATCACACATTATCACACATACTTACAAACACGTATACTTACATTAATTAACACAAACATAAGAATTTATAGACCTAAGCTTACATGTATATAATGTCAGCAAAATAATCAAACAATCTAAGATACCTCTAAGGTACGTATTCTGTCTTTTAATGCTTTTTAAACTCATTGACTGTGATATATATATGTTTGTAGTGACATTCATGTATGTATATCGAGGAGCGAATGAAAATGTACAAGATTGTGTTACCTTATTGGTCATTGTTGTATAGGCCACACTTTTTAACTAAGTCAATGTCATTTTCTTGAATTTTTAAAAAATCGCCTACACAAGTTTACCCGTTTTTCCTTAGAAAAAATCATCCACATTATTTAGTATCAACATGTACAAATTTAATGTAACACAAATGATATCTTAAGGCATTGAATACTATTGTTTTATTTTCAAATCGAAGCTTTATTTTACAGCTTTGTTAATAGGGGTTGTGAAATTATTTTTTTTTAATTGAAAGCAAAATAAGGCATTTAAAAGCTGTGCTAAGGAGGATCCGGGGAATTATTGTAAATGGAAGCTAAATGGTTCATCATAGAGCTATATTTAGGGGGTCTGGAGTCAGTGGAAGCTAAATGGTGCTATGTTAAGGGGGTCCACAGAAAAAAGAGTAATATTCCTCTATCTTGGGGGGTCTGGCGTAACAATTGAAAAATGGAAGCTAAATGGTGCATTTTGGAGCTATTCTTAGGGAGAACTGGGAAAATAATTGAAAATTGAAGCTAATTGTGCATTTTGGAGCAGAACATAACTTTCCAGTTTTGGTTCCAAAGAAATTTAAGAAATAGTGTTTGATCCCATTACATCTAAAATTATGACAAAACGAGCCATATTTTGTTTTGGTTCTAAAAAGCCAATCCGCCATACCTTATCTGCAAAGACGATATCTTGTGTTGTTTTTTTTTAGATTAAGGAGCTTATTTATTTGTTCAACTTTTTGTAATTAACTTTCAAATATCACTTATCTGAAGAAAAAAAAGATTTTGAATTTTTTTTTTCTAGTATATAGTTTCTTAGCATTTTTTTATTTATTTGTTATGGTTGAAACTACCCGAAAACCTTTTGAACTACCCGGGGTGGGGTATTCTTCGGGTAGTTGTGTTAAACTACCCGAGTGGGGTATTTCGACAAATTCGTGCATATATCCGGGTAGGGTAGTGGGTAGTTCCACAAAATTCAGCAGCCACCCGGTGGGGTAGAGGTAGTACCCGGGTAGATGTTTCGCTACCTGGGTAGGTGGCCACCCCACCCGAACACAACACTGATCACCAGTACCGCTCATAAAAAATCACCAACCTCTTACAAAGCCCGTAAGAACCTGTGAAGCAGCTGCTTTTGGCTGACTTGATCTCTTATTTGAAAAGCGTCTATAACTGCTTGCCCTGTTGCCTATAATGGTCTTCCGCATCAATCCTCTTCACACCTAGTCCACATAGTGCATTCAAAATTCACAGAGTTATTTTAAAGGGTTACACTCAAAGTGTACGCATCTTCATGAGGCTAGTTTAGATAATTCCGAGATTCTAGGCTACAAAACTATTTGATTGAACACAATATTTGTCCAACAAAGATGTCATATTTGTTTAGATCTATTTATTATATTACAACATTTGCAATACTATACGAGCTAGTATAATTATTTTGTCATTGAGGAAAGGTAGTGCAGGACAAACATACGTAGATACTTTTGACCTTCTTATGATAATGATGACAAAACAAAATCTTAAAAGATATAACTTACTTGACACAAACATGAAAATCTGGTAAGCTATGTACAAGACTGTGATGTCAGGGTTTTTCTCTGACGTTGACTTCCAGTCCTGTGGTAAAATTAGGGAAATAGTTTATGGTAAAACGCTGATGTTATAGACATGCAAGCGTCTCTAACAAATTGAGCAAAACTTATCGTTTTAACAGAATATGTTTAACTGAATGTAAATAACCAATTAATAATAATTGACGTTTTTACACTCATAATGTGATATCTTATGTCTAATGTATAGTCTTCCGAAGGTATTGACTGACTCCATAGACGTATTAGAAGAAGAAGAAGAAGAAGAAGAAGAAGAAGTAGCGAAGAAGTAGCTGATGAAATGTAGTTAGATTTATTAATGGCAATCGATTATCAGCGAATGGATATGTATCAGACAGAAGGTGTGAAATACTGTTTTATTAACTTTTTTTAATGTTTAAAGGAGATTTAAACGGGTGTTGAAATATTTCCGCTATCAAGTGAAATATGAATTCAACAAATAACGAGAACCGAGAGTTTCAAATTCAAAAGAAACCAACAATACAAATGATTTCTTTTAATCGTTTTTCAACGATCGGATGACTAATAACAGGTCGGGATAGGGAGGTGGACGCTTTGGTCTGAAGGTCTATTAATAAGGTTTGACTGTAAGAGCTTACTTCAAGAAGATCAAGGACGTTTGCCATAGTTGATGGTGTCCAGCGCCGACGTTGGTTGTAGAACTCGTTAAAGCCTTCTGGAGCATAGGTGAAGGAGTCCGAGGCAGCACAGTACTCTACACGGTATCCTTGTTGTAACAATAATGTACACAGCCAACGATCTTCACCTAGTGATATAAGTTTTAGATAAGATTAGAATGATAGCGAAGTGGACAAGAGAATGTTAAGAAACTATAATATGCCTGGATACGTCGACCCAAATATGGCACAACCAACCATCTTTATAGATGCTTAAGATTCAAAATAATCATAAACATTTCTGCACGCTGTATTTTTAGCCTCTTTTCAACGTATAAATAAAGTCACCAATGCTTGACTAGTTTTGGAGCTATATTGGCAAAAAGGTTAGCGTCTTCTCTGAGCTTCAGCTACGAACTACTTCTACTACTCAAGAATGATAACTAACATTAACATGGATTAACTTCGTCATCTTATGTAAGATGAAGTCCATTTATGTCTTAAGTCGATGAGAGATATAACTTAATAAAGGTTGTATGATGGATAACACAAATCCTGAGTCTGTGAAATGCATTTTCGCGTTTGCGTCGCTCAGATGATAGAGTCTCGTACCTTGATCATTTTAATATAATGCCGTGGCTCAATGGGCGGCGGGCGGAGCCTCTTATCTTGATCATATTGTACATACTTTCGTTGCTCAGTGGGCGAAGTCTCTTACCTTGATAATGTTTTACACTATGCCGATGCTCAGTGGGCGGCAGTAGCGCGAGAACGTATTTACAGCAGGGGGCTCCGGGTTTTCGGATTTGTAGTAGTAGTAGTAGTAGTAGTAGTAGTAGCAGCAGCAGCAGTAGCAACAGTAGCAGTAGCAGCAGCAGCAGCAGCAGCAGCAGCAGCATCAGTAGCAGTAGCATTAGCAGTAGCATTAGCATTAGCAGTAGCAGTAGCATTAGCATAAGCAGTAGCAGGAGCAGTAGTGGGAGCAGTAGCAGCAGCAGCAGCAACAGCAGTAGCAGTAGCAGTAACAGTAGCAGTAACAGTAGCAGTAGTAGTAGTTCATTGATGTTTGATGTCCAGTTCGGACCTGTTCATCATCCTTTGTTTTCTTCAAAATGTTCGAGGCTCAACATGGAGGATGAAGTACCTGGGAAAGAGTGCAATATAGCACCCTCAGCATCTCTAGTTCCCCTAGAAGGATCTTAGTGTACATAATGTCCTGGCTCAGTGGGCGAAGTCTCACAGCTTGATCACATTGTTTGTACACAGTGTCGAGGCTAACTATGCGTAGTCTCTTACCGTGATCATATTGTACATAATGTCGTGGTTTTATGGTCGGATTATCTTACCTTGATTGTTTTGTACACAATGTTGTGGCTTAGTTGGTGGAGTCTCTTAACATAATCATGTTGTACGTTATGTCGTGGCTCAGTGGACCTCTAACCTTGATCATATTGTATATAATGTCGTGGCTTGGTGGGTGGAGTCTCTTACCTCTACCTAGTGTACGTAAAGTCGTGGCTTAGTGGGTGGAATCTCTTACCTTTACCTAGTGTACGTAATGTTGGTGCTTAGTGGGCGAAGGCTCTTACCTTGATTATAATGAACATAATGACATTGCTCAGTGGGGGAAGTCTCTTACCTTGATCATAGTGTACATAATGCCACGGCTCAGTGGGCGGAGTTTCTTACCTTGATCGTAATGAACATAACGCCATTGCTCAGTGGGCGGAGTCTCTTACCTTGATCATATTGTACATAATGCCGCGGCTCTGTGGGCGGAGTTGTGTAAGTCTTCATCACGTTGTCATCCATCAGTGCGGAACCTCTATTATTGGGAAACAATTATCAAACTTAGTCATTTCATAGAAATACCAATATAAAAGGCTCAATCAGTTGAATGATTTGTATAACAATGTTTAACTGAAATTTTAAAAAAAATGATGTAAAGCCTACCTTGTCAATGCGCACATAAGGTAGAAAACTTTGTTTTTGAGAAAACGTTTAGAGAAAACATGTTGGTGAAAATGATGCATAGGAATTTACAATCCTTGATACGAGCGCATCCAATTTTGATATCGATTTAAAGACAATGTCTAATAAAAGTATGCCTTTTAGTTAAAACGAAACTGTTTTATTATTAAATTGACGGCTAAAGTTTTTTAAGGTTTCTAAACATTGTTTGTAATTATACCTGAACAAACTAAAGCAGCCCGGACTACACAGAACACAGCCCAGCATGTGCTCTGTCGCCTTCTGTAACCAATGGCCGACGGCATATTCAAACTTTTGGTACCATACCATTGGGCCTGTGGAAGGAGGAAATTGCAGTTACCATGACGAATAAACAAATTAATTAAAAGTCTAATTAACACTTTTACAGTTATAGTTTGGTAACATTCTTAAGTGTCGTAACCGTGGACCAGGGTTATCAGTTTCTATACCGCTAAAAAAAAGAAAGGCATTATCATTGGCTACCTCATTTTACGGGATGGAAATACAATATCCTTGATTTATAAAGGTGAATAGACATAACAGCAATGTGTGAGTGTAATTCTCATACGTTCTTTTAGGAGAACCCGAGTTTGTTATTTAATTGGAGACAGGAGCATTTCCATGTGGGTAGGTAACGAGTTTGATATCGCTTCACTGAACTTTGTATTGTGGTACACTTGTTTTCAAGTGTCTATCAATAAGTATGAATAACAAAGTACCTTCTGAATCTGGGAGTTGCCGCTAACTTAGTGAAGGGAAGAAGTAGTATATTTAGTTATCAATGTGTAAAGCAGTGCCAAATGCAAGATGATTCTTCTTGGTTAATTTCAAATTGTTATGCAAATTTAATTCAGTCCAATTCTATATTTTGCTATACAAAAATAGAGGGTCAAGTTACTTAACCCTAACTTTAACACTGTGTAGTCATCACAATTGTAGAAGATAATACAAAGATAGGAAACTATGAGCGGATTTCAATGAATATTCGAAAACGTGAAATGTTTGTTACTAATGAACGTGCACCACTTCTTGAAAATCTCTCACCAGATCCAATAGGATGTATTCTCCCACATGCTGCACCAAGTCCGGGGTTTTTCCTCATCCTATCAACTAATATCTGGACAGCTTTAGGCTGAAAGTCAACGTCACCTTATGACAAGAAAAACAAACAAAAACTTCAATTTGTTATAATGTGTTATATATTGAGGAGATTACTCTTTCTGCGTTGCATAAGAAAAAAGCTAACCCATAGTACCAGGAGAATAAGTAGGAGTTAGACATACCTTGATTGCGGTCATACAGTGAAATGACAGGGATATGGCCATCAGTTCAAAAGTTTGTGAGATACGACTCTTATAATTAATTTTGATGCGTTCTTTATAAGATAAATCCTGCTTGCAAAGAGGTTCATATGACCAATCTCTTAATCTTTTCTTCGAACAAATCTTTACAGTGTGATTTATTCGTGAGTTTCTGTCAAGTATAGGGAATGAGAAAATATTTATTACTAGCATATATGAAACCAATTGTTGTCTAAGGTGTTAAAATCCTTTGATACCGCTAGGTTTCATTTGAATTCATATAAGACAACATAATTGCTTACATTTACCAACAACAAACTAACACTGGTACTACATTCAATGTAAGACATAATTAGTTTGGAATATTGCATTCATGTGATAATTTTTGTCTACCGGCACATTTTGCTAAATGTAAGATTTTATTTTTATTTAAGTTCCTTGGCGCAAAAAAAATGAAGTTCATTGTAGGGAAGTCAAAACTTGGAATTGAATTTCAGACCGGGGCAGAAAGTTGCACAATTTTTATCACTTTGAAGATTTGAGATTGATTATGTGTTACAGAAAATAAGTTGTAAATACGAAACAAAATAACACAATCTTGGAATGAACTGATTAACAGCAAAGGCTTTACTGCGCGTTCTAGTTCTGGTACAAACAATATGCCAAAGTTGTGTGTCGACTGAGTTAAAACTGTGACTGTTATGCTGGTGTGCATATACACACAAACAAATAAATGCACAAAAAGACGGTCAATATTATTATATAGATGAATAAGCTTTCTTTGCTTCCTTCTTATTTTACATATTACCCTACAGTTATTTAAGGGGGGGGGGGGACTTCTTTATTTAAATCCAGCAATAAACACGATACATAGAAACTAGTTCTTTTTTCTTATCAAACATCATGTATTGACATACAATATCTACTATTTACAACAGTTGCACCATAAATATAACAGTTTCCCCTGCAGGCGATTACTAATAAACTACATACTGTATGTATACTCATCAATATATTTACCGTCTAACGCCAGTATAAACGTGTTATCTGCCCTTGTCTTCTTAGCTGACATGTTGATCTTTTCACTCATCAAATGATAGCCCAGGAAAAAGTACATGTACATGACCTAAATGAGAAAGAAAATACATAACTTAATCAAGCTATAGCCAAGGGAAAAGTACATTTATAGGTCCTAGGTAAGAAGAAATGACAGTATTTTATCAAATGATTACCCAGTAAGTACAAATACAGCTCCTAACTCCTAATCAAGAAAGTAAAAAATACAGTACCCCATCAAATGATAACTCATGATAAAAGAACGTTGCACGACCTAAACTAGAAGATATTACAAAACTTGATCAAATGATTACTCAGTAAAAGGTACAAATACATGAACTAAAAGGACCATATGTATGACATAAGGAGAAAGAAAGAAGGACATTCTTTCCGCACCGCGTTTCGGATACGGAACCCATCGCTGGTGAGAAAGTTTGCGCGAATATTAGAAGAGTTCCCCTTTTGAAATAATATTAAGTAGGTTTTCAAAGCCTTGAGGTTAGACCACAGTAAATAAAAATATGAGTATTTACTATGTTCTTTCAATAACGTATTTTCCACCCTGAC
>JAUUEB010112268.1:0-14973 GCA_032362205.1 Clione limacina | reverse complement strand
TGACCAGCCGTTGAGGCGAAACGAATCGTCTGTGTGACCAAGGTATGTTGTAAAACTACACTATATTAGCCTCGAAATTATTATGTTTTCTTGAGGTCTCTTTTCCAACTTTTTTCGCAAAAGGATATATATATATATATATATATATATAGCTCTTTCTCTCTTTTTTCTTTCAGGGTGTGACCTTACCCTGCAAAGGAACAATTGTCTTGTATTGATATGTTTGATGCATGTTACGATTGAACCCAAGATCTGTACTCGTTTTATATGAGCCTCTCAGCCATAATTTACTTTAATTTTGAAAGCCAGACACAGCCACATTTTCCTCTTGATTATCATCCCCTAAGACAGGTTCCAAAACGTGTGCAGAAGCTTGTCACCTATGAATTAGGTGAAGAGTTTATCGCACCTGTGATATTTAAATTCCATTGGCGTCTTCTTAAAACTATAAAATACACCCTTTGCTGCCTCCCGCGACTAGTTTACCGCTTTATCTATGTTAGTATTTCAGTGAATCCTCTTACATTGTCTAAGTTTCTCAATTTCAGAGTTCAGCGTTGAGACTGTGTCGGTTTAACTGTCCTTTTCTTCTAACAGGGCAGCTATCTATGCCACTTTCTTTGATAGTATTTTTAATTATTTTCGAAGATGTTCCGAACTTTGGTGTTTAACAAAACTTTACGATCACTGAACACTGCAGGTGCTCGCTACTGTAATTGTCAAAAAAAAATTACTTACTTGTTGCTGCTATTTTTAAAGTGGAGAGTGTACACTCACTCAATTGTACAGATCATATTACCTGTTTTTTGGCAAGCCTATATTTTTTTCAATCATTAAGACGGAAAATATCGCAAATATTTTTCTGGTACCATTGCTAAAAACAATTAATTTTTGAAATATTGGATAAGACACAGTTTAAAGAGCAGCAGGGTCAATAAGACACATTAAAACGAAACAAATAAAAGATAGGTTTTTTTCTTACTGACAAAGTTAAAAGGTTCAAAAGGCGCTGTTTGTTTGCTTACAAAATACAATGTCAGACAAGCACCTTGAACCACGCTTGATACAAGCACAGATAAAAAGAAAGACAGCAAATGTCAAGACCACTTGCTTCATGCCATTAACATCTGTTTTTTCAACTTGGAAATATGTACATTTACGATCAAATTGTCTCTTCTTGTTTCGGTAAGCACACTGTCAGGTCGGACGATGTTAATTTTATAAACGAAAACTGCTTTATTAGCGTGTGTAATTAACACGCTTTGCAAATATTAATATATATATATAACAAAGCAGAATATTGTAATTGAAAAAGCCTGTTGTTTTCACCAACTTAAGAAGAGCAACTCGATTATTGGTTTGAGATAAGCAGGGAATAATCATGAGTTATAGATTGGTCAGCGGTCAAAGGAATGTGATATTGTCTGCTCGATGTCGTTCATCTATTTGTAATACATCTGGACAAAATTGTGGTCGATCAGAGGACAGAACGTACATCATAATGTCTAATTTTAGAATCCAGTATTGAAATTAGTGTAAACAAAACTTAGGTTAGTATGACGTATTCTACTGGGAACTTTACTTGACATATTATGGACCGTACAAATAAGAGACAGGTCTGATATGTATTAATATATCATAAATCATATCTTAAGTTCAATGAAGTCGAACATAAACCATATATTTATCATGTCTTGGATATAACAAATGTCCATTTACGACCATAATACCTACACGTTTCACACAATCATCGCAAATATATCAACATTTGTTATCTGGAAGTTCATGGTAACGTTGTAAAATAAGAAGTATTATTTAGATATGCACATTACAGACTAACTAAATATACCCTAAGATCTTCAGTGACAAACTTCTTTTTTCTAATCTATATGAGTAGGATGAGTAAACAAAAAACATATTTTGAACGCGACTTCACAATGAAAAAACATTTGCAATTTATTGATGCGACATCAACTAGTTTGCTGGTACACCACACACAATCCAGCCCTGTTCAAGCTTGGTTTAACACAGACACAAATGAATTTACAAAAGAATATGAAACGAATAAGAACCCTGTCAGTTTTTCCGTTTTTTTAGATTGATCAATAGATACGATTGAATATGTATTGACGTTTGTGCCGGTCGATCTTTCACATGCAAGCATTGAATTTAGTACGAAACGATTGAGCCTTAACAGTTAATGAGATTCCAAATGGATTCTATTAGATTCGAACGTTCACTAAATCATTGATAGTATATCATAAAATAAAAAGGTGACTTAATTAGTGCTAGTACTTTGATATAAGAAGAAGACTATTTCGGATGGTCATGTTTTTTTAACGTAACTATAGAGTAGTGGAAGACCTTGTTTTAAATTTCACTAATCGTTTTTATCTAGTGTGGACCCTATTTGGTTAATATCAACCGGTGCACGAAGCAAACTTTAACCTTGTGAAATTCAGAAACTAGTTGTTATTAGCAGTTTTAGCGAGAATGAGTAAGTATGATAAGATGGATGAAATATGATTCACATTAGTTTCGTAAATGAAAGTTTGTCTATTAACCAAAGACAAGAACATGAGGATAACAGATTGACAATTATTAGAGTATGCAACAGGTAAACATGAAACAACCATAAATATAGTTAGATTTTGAATCATCTTTATATCTCTGCTTGAACGGGGTCCAAGAGCGAACACCTCTTTCCCGGTCCCCTAAGGGGACTCACCTTTTGGTGCCAACGCTAATTTCCCTTGATTTGCACATGAACTGTTGAAAGTGGAATTTTGTTTCCATACGACCAGCTCAAACCAATTCATAACGAAATACAGTTTCAAGTAGATGTTAATATAATCAAGCGTACATTTAAACACAAGGTTAAGTCGAGTTTAAGTAAACTAATATAATACAGGATATAACAGTTTATACAGTTTAAACACGACATGTATCTATGGGGGGGGGGGGTGGAGGGTATGGTGCAATGCTCACCTCTCATCCAGGGACAATAACCATTATAAACATGTTATATATTTGTATTATTTACACCTGATTTTACAAACTGAACACCCCGTAAAAAATGTCATGCCAAACACTTTGATTATAGAGTCCATTTTTCCAAGTCGTGTTTTTAAGTTCCCGTGTCACCCATTCTCGCTGGTACATTAGTTAACATTTAATAACAAAATGTGGCTAATTTAAAATTATTTGGCAATAGTGCAATGTGTATGTGTGTCGATTGATAACCATTAGTTGATGTAACTGTACTTTTGTAATTATTTCAGAATAATTTGTAATGGTTATATATCACAAATCGATATGAACTCAGTAAAGAGCGCATGAGTACGTACATAATATGTTCCTTACAAAACTATCGGAGGTTGTCAGGATCGATTGCTACAACAAGGATAACATTAACTATGGAAGCAAACAATAACCCTAGAAACGCCAAGCGCCCCCACTCATCAGATATATTATTTACTCTTTTGCATCAATACTAGTTAATTAATACAAGTCCCAATATGTAATATATTTCACATATTTATTCTGCATGTGGCGACAACCATTGGTTCCTTGAATTGAACACTGAGTATGATTAAATCGGGCCACAAACAATGATTCTCCGTATGGGGGGGGGGGGGGCGTTGCTCTTGTACCTTTTTTGGTTTGGAAGTTTTAGGGTAAATGACTACGTTATTTTGTTCATGATGACTCCAAATAAGATGACGTTGCACTTATTGTGTTGATCAACTACAATGAACGTATATCATATTTTTTAACTCTTAGAAAATAATAATCGATAAAAGGACAATGTCAGCGATAAACAGTTTCCTCTTACCATTATTGTTTTAGGCCACCATCATAATCTGAACGGATAAGGCGAAGTTGTATACATCTGCTGGTCTTGTCAATTGTCGGTTTGATTTCTGCAATGTGATTAATTGAGATATCATATTGCAGTCAAATCATACTTAAGTATGAAGGTCTAAAGAGCAACATGGTTGATAAGACATTTCGAAACGAAACACATCCAGAGAGTGAGATGGGCTAATTCATTAGTTTAAGAAGGTTGTTGCCATACCAGACAAGACGTGTACTTAGGTAACTACAAAAAGGATAACATTAACTATGGAAGCAAACAATAACCCTAGAAACGCCAAGCCCCCCCCCTCATTAGCTATCCTTTTTCGCTCCTTTCTTCTGCACGTGGCGACAATTATCGGTTCCTTGAATTGAACAACAATTATTTTTTTAATTCGGTCCACAAATAATGATTTCTCGTATGGTGGGGGAGCGTTGCTTTGTATCTTTTTTCGCTTGACTGTTCTAGGGTTAATGGCTACGTTATTTTGTTCATGCTTACAATGAAATAAGATGACGTTGTAATCTTATTGTGTTGATCAACTCTAATGAACGTATATCATATTTTGACTCTAAGAAAAAAATAATCAATAAATGGACAATGTCGGCGATGAGCTGTTTCCTTTTCCCATATTGTTTTAGGCCACCATCACAATCCGAACAGATAAGGCGAAGTATATATAAACATCTGCTGGTCTTCCCAATTGTGGGTTTGATGTCTTCAATGTTTTTAAAAAGATATCATATTGCAGATAAATTACTTTTTCTGTATAAAGAAGACTACAACGTCTTGTTTAAAAACAATGGTTTGTTTTTGCGACTAAGGATTGGCACGTGTCTTACATTCACTAGCTCGCAAATGCCGTCCAAAACTGAACATATTGAATCCGAACGTCACGAACGCATGCTATGATTTCATAGTTTTTGTTTCCATTCACAGAAGTGCTTGAGTTACCAGTTTAGCTTGTCCGGTTGATAAAATGTCAAATAAAGTGAAACATTTGCGAGAGTTTCTAGGTTTTAAAACGTTGTAAATTCGAAGATTAATCACCTCGATTTTTTAAATGAGTTGGCAAGTGTTTCAAGAATAGACAATTCCTAACAGGGAAAACAAATGCACAACATTAATCTTTAACAATATGCACTGAATGCTATGTATGTATGCTTGCTTGCTTGCGTGACTATTGCCTCAAAAGTCACTCGATGAATTTAGCTGTTGATAGGCTAAGCCTATGTATAACATTTTATAACATAAATACCAAAAGGCCAAAAAGGTACTACGAATGCTTTTGGTGTGAGTGGTAACATTCTATTATTTTTAATTCAGGTGTTTTCAAACGCGTGGGGGATATTTGCGCAAAGCGTGGGTGATATTGGGACGTGACAAGTGAAGCGAAATGTATTGTCTCATCCAGTCAGAATATTGCATTGATGTGAGTAGTACGTCATTAGTAGAGTTGAAGTCATGTTACACACATATCAAAGGAATACTTCGAATAATAAAATTCATAAAAATACAATTGTTTGAGAAGTTATGAATTCAGCGAATATGCGGACGCCAATGAAAGCACTTATAATAACTGTAATGAACATGTAAACGGACAATTCGTTAGTGCATTATATACAGTGTGCATTCTTGGTTACGGATTTTGTTTAGTATTCTAAAGGGTGGCTGACATTTGGACATTGCGAATCCGTGATGTTGTCTTAACACTTTTCACAAGGAGACAAGAACGTTTGTGTTTACTTATTTTGTTTGAAAGCAGGGGCAAATGTTGGTTCCTTAAGAGGGAAAGAGTCATATAGAGGCGAAACGAAAATACCGATGACGTATAGGTGGACTTGGCTGAGCCTATGTATAACATGTTATAACTTAAATACCAAAATACCAAAAAGGTACTACGAATGCTTTTGGTGTGAGTGGTAACATTCTACTATTTTTAATTCAGGTGTTTTCAAACGCGTGGGGGATATTGGCGCAAAGCGTGGGGGATATTGGCGCAAAGCGCCATAACCAAGGGCACTTGTAGGTATGTGCAAATATCGATACTTTTAGCATCAACGAATTCTGATATTTTCCCGCTATCGGATAGAATCAAGTAATTAAAATCTGTTAATTGGTCCCTTCGACCAAAAAAAAAAGTAAGATGATATTAAGGCTGTTTTTAAACCTCAAAATATTTGTCTATGGTGTGGTATTTTTTTTAATTGATCATTTGATAAAAATGGAGCATGTAGGCACAGAAATGTGTAGAATATAAATGTCAATATTACTACAGAGCCATATTTCAACTTGGCATACGGTGACCATCTAGCATCTTTTGACAAGGGAAGTAATTTTCCAATGCCAGTTGTAGAAATTGTTGTGGCTTAATTTTTTTCAAATGTCTGTATTTTATGTGGCAAGGTTGTAGCTTTTAAATACAAATCTAAAAAAGCTGCAGTTCGTTCCTGAAACCAGGAAATTGAGACGAGGTTCATTGGAATAACATAGTAAAATACTCATTTTATAATTACTTGATTCTAACCTATCGGAGGTATCGATTCCCGATACTTAACTACTTAGGTTTTTACCTATAATAAAAACAAATCGAAAAGTTTGAAGCATCAGAAAGCATCGTGTAGTACTTGCATCGATGGCATCGCGGCATCGCTGTCACGTGTTCATGTGCGTCTCGTCATCGCCACTCCTCCGTAACCGCGACACTCTTTCATTGAAGCGACATGTCATGTCAGTTTAGTGCTTGATGATTAACAGAGTTGTTACTACTCGAGTACTCGAGTACGGAGTAGTACTCTCGAGTAGTGAACCCGCTTCTCTACTCCCGAGTAGCTCCGCTACTCAATACTTACTCGAGCTGACCCACTACTCTACTCGAAAAATAGGCTCGAGTAGTGAGTAGTGGAATCGATACTCTACAAAATACTTTTCAAGCAAAAAGTGATATTACAATATAATGGCAGCATATATTCATTTGTGGTGGCTAAAGATCCACTGAATTTGGCGCTATAGCAAAGTCAAAAATACTGTGTTGCAAGAAAATCGGTTATTACTTTTTTTAATTGTGTTTGGATCCTTATGAAAATTTGCAAACAACTAAATTTAAAGTTGTCTAATGTGGTATTAGAAAATTAAAAGAAAATAACTCGTTAATTTTTGAGAAATCACATTTTTTTAGTTTTTCTCTCTTTAAAAGTCATTTCTGTTTTTAAAGGAGCCCGTGTTCGTTTTTGATTTTTCTGCAACAAAACGTATACAAGTTGTTGTCGTAGTAGAGATATACCTTTTTATTTGATACCAATTATATTACAATGTTTTATTTAAATGTGATTTATTTAAAGTTTGAAAATCAATGCACTTTTTTTTAAACATTGTATTTTTGATCTCCGGTTCATAAACTCATATATTGATTTTTAAGGTGCTAATTAATACTAATTGATCGTTATTGAATTTTATATGTTAAAAAATACTTATCACTTTTTGACTACTCGGGATACTCTTGAGTAGATAGCGTCACTACCCTACTCTACTCGAGTAGTGAGGAAAATTTGACTACTCTACTCTACTCGAGTAGCGAGGAAAATTTGACTACTCTAATCGAGTAGCGAAAAAAACAGATTTCTCTACTCTACTCGAGTAGCGACAAAGTCGCTACTCTGAACATCACTGTTAATACTGTGGACAAAAGTATTTTTGTAATCGAGATACAATTGTCTAATTAATTATTTTACTTCATGTCAACCTTGGTGCTAAGAAGTGCTAATCGGCAAACGTATAACCATGTTTTTTGTACTCTTAATTAAACGCCATCTACACGTGTGTTCCGATAGCTGTTTTTGGACGATAATGTATATTAAACAATACCATATTCTCTCTCTGGCTGTCTCTTTATCGATTCAACAGCTAGGATTTCATATTTGAATATGTTTTGTTATTCTAAAAATTCAGATATACAGAGATCTTTTTGTACTTCTTTTATTGGATCTTAAAGCGTCATTGATCTGTGATATTAACTTGTTTTTGGACGATTATGTTTATTGAATAATATCATATTCTCTCTCTGACTGTCTCTTTATCGATTCAACAGCTGGAATTTCCTACATGAATATGTTTTCTTATTCTAAAATCCAGGCATACAGACATCTTTTTGTACTTCTTTTATTGAATCTTAACGCATCATTGAACATAATCCTGTAATACATGTCGTTCTTGCAGGTTAATGTCACCACACCCTAGCTTGTATGCCGAGCCATGTATTTACGCAATAGACACATACGTTAATTAAAAACAGGCAGTATGTTATTTCATTCGTCCACAACTCGATTTACATTTAAGTAACTAAAAGACTTCGAACGAAACGTTTGCTGCTGTCAAGCTAAACATCAAATATGAACCTTCAACCTTTTTTACTTAGTCGCTCAGTCCCAAATGGTCTGTTTAAGTAAACGCATGGCTACGGCTTATATGTCCCAGATGAGGTTAAAACAACCACATTTCTTCCAGATATTTTATTTCCGCTCACTTGAACATCAGTCTTATCTTATGAGTTGATAATATTGTATATCGTTTTTGATAATAGAAAATAACATTTATTTAACTCATCCATTTTCTTTAGTCTGGTTGAGTCGGAGTCACGTCATAACCTCCAGTGCTAAATTTTTTTCAACGTGGGGCAAAGATATAGAGTATCATTTCATAACGAACAAAGGTTTATACAATATAAAACTACGCACGATTTTTGATTGTGGACAACTATTTGATTTAGGGCGATAAATAGGAGCAGAGTTGGGCGTTCTGAGAGGATTAACCGCACCATAACTCAGGTGATACCCTTCAAATCGGAATTCAGAAACCGTGCAACTTCAGCCTGAGAACGAGTGTGTTCCCCTTCCCTTGTAAACATCACCCAATTTTAAATATTCAGAAGCCAGCTTTCTCTAAGATAAGAGGAGGGGGTGTGTGTATCTAGATACGCTTAGTTGGTTCAGTCTTGACATAATCTGTATACTTGTAGCCACAATCAATAAACTGAAATGAACCTAATGGAATAACACCTGTAACATAAGACTTCTTTGGCGAAATCTGCATAATATGTCACGCCAGTCACAGTTCGTGATCTGTTTTTTGTATGTAATGGTTAATTTACAAACAGATATTATCATGTAAATGAAATATAACAAAAATAACCACAGACATGTAGGGTCACGATGACCGTATGGTTAAGTCGCTTGATATAGATATGTCCATGCAGTGAGAAAAAATGTAAGCTTGAACATTTGTCGAAATGAAATCGGCTATCTTGGTATCAGTGCTTACCGCAAGTGGACATAGATTTAATTATATATGTAAAAGAATTCAAAAGACTAACATTTCTCAATTTTACACTTACTTGTTGTTGTTCTTTTCTCTTTGTTTATTTATTGCGTAATTTAATATATCAGTGCTGGTAGTCAGGATCTTTCTCCTTTTGCTATCGGAGACGGACGATGAACCGTGGGTCACGTGTGCAAGTTTCGCACGCTAAAGATCTCTCTTAGGTGATAAATGGAAGGAAGAGTAGCCGACAGATGCTCCATCGGACAAAGAGAACGTTCACATATCAGCTCACACCCTCGAGGGGTGGGGTGGGGTCTGGACCTTTGTGAGGAAGGTGTGAGATATGGGGGAAGGGGTCTAAAACCCCTAAAAAAGATGTGAGCTGATATTTGAACGCTCCCTAAGGGCACCATATTAGTATTACTTAAAAGTAATTTATCAATAGTAACTTATTATCAAAGTATGTGAAAAGAAACAGCTTTAAGAAATACTGTTACTTCTTGCAATTAATAAATAGTGAATACTTGCTGGCTGACTTTATCTACACTATAAATGGCACACTCGTTAGATATCGATGGATGAATATCAATCTCTTTAAAACTCGATCGATATTCATTCATTGATATCTAACTTGTGTGCCATAAAAAGGGTAGATTAGGTCAGGCAGCAAGTATTCACTATTTATTCTAATTCTACAGAATATATACATTAAATTGAATGTAAAAGAATATTCTAAATGTAAACATTCAAACAATTTTCATTCACATAACGTTATAAAAAAGTGTTCGTGAGTTCAACAAGATGAAGGTATATTAAAACAGTGTTTCTTTATAATTGCATGATTTTTATTCTCAATTATAAAGTAAAATTAATTGATTTCAAACAGTTTATTTCTTGTATTTTTGTAGGAGTCTTAATCACAAGAAAAATGATTCATAATTATACAAGCTCAACAAGCGTTATTGACTGAGGAGATATACAATTATTTAATGTATGCATCGTGTTATGCGCAGATCGTTGAAATAGCAACGCACTGTGCCACATGTTTTGCATCCTACTAAAAACAAATCAATTTTTCTCCAGCCATCACAGATAATCAGCTCAGAATTTGAATACATTTGAGTCAATTATGCAAATTAAAAATGTAAAATGGCATTAAGCACTGCTTTACTAAATCCAAAATCCCTTGATGAGAACGGTCTTGTTTGAAATGTTAAAGTTAGAAAGAGGCATCAATCTTTAGGAGAATTATTATCTTTTTATATGATTAATAGATAATAGTTCCCCAAAACACTCTTGACCTGGCTATCTACGAGGATTGATGCATTACCTCTAATCTTTTTAGGGAAGACTGTTCTCTCCATGGTCCTTTATATACTTATGCAAATATAACCTACGTATTTTGGAAACAACTTTATTATGCGCAACAGAAACAACTTTTATTCATTAGCCCGACCTAAATAAAATATACTAAAACTTACTTAAACCGATGTTTTAAGAAAGTATAGATTTTGTCCCGTTTCAGCGAAAGTCCGGTTTAAGCATGTTTGACTGAATCGGTTACCTTAGAGCTAAAATTGTTCTTCTTTACAAACATCTGAATAAAGCAAATGAGTACTCGTAGAGAGTACAACCCACGATTATCAGACAGCATTAACAAAAAACATATAGCAAAAAAAGGGCCATAACTATGTCAACATATTTTTCAAACTTTTGAGAGAGTTATTCTTAGAAGGTTCTTAGAAGAATATGTGTACAATATTTCAGGGTCCTACTCCCAACGATGCGTCCACTGCATAAATAACGTACCTGAAAATCATAAAAAGGACATAACTCTGTCAAAATGTTTTTAGGGACCCACGAATTACGTCTATGTGAAAGAGTTCAGATTGATATCATTGAAGATGTGACCACAGCGTGCTTGCAAAAAATAACAAAGACATATAGCAAAATACACAAAGAGGTCATGACTCTGTTTTTAAATGTATTATTCAAACCTGGACTGAGGCGAGTTAACAAAGAAGCAATAAACATTAATGTACAGATTGAATCTACATATTAAAATTCAAAATATGTTTGTGTGTTTATTTGTTTGTGGCTGGCTGGAATATTTGTATGCAATGGGATTACAGCCACAGTTTTGACTTAATCGATTTGAAACTTAAACATGTGTTTTTAGATATACCCAAACGTGCAGTTAAGAGTTTGTAAAAAAGGTTGTTTTAAAACTATAATTTTTTAAATGCGAGGGTGGGGGTTTGTTGGCGCATAAGGGAGATAGAGGGGTCAATACGGTGGTTACAAATTCAGCCAAATTTGTGTTTTCTTTGTTCTTGTATCCTTCCCGGTCAAGACCGGGTGCTAAGCTACTAATGAACCAATAAAAAACATCCATTTAATTCATCCCCGAAGATAAAAGAACTGGCAGTCACCACAAAGAGCCACATACAAGCACACGACTCTTTTGATATTAAGCTTTACAAAAATGATTACGAAAAGGAAGACGATGTTTTGCCAACGAAATTGAGAATATCTAAGATAAGAGTATTAACTTGAATATCAAGCCATTTTGGTGCAGGGAGAGCACGATTTTGAAAGAAAAACATCAGTTTCGTTGGTTTTCCTATTAAAAAAAATTTAACAGACTGATAAAAAGGCAAACTACTTGAAAAAAAGTAGTAGTACTATAGAGGAGTTATCAAGGAGTTAATACAGTTTATTCGATAAGAAGGAACCTTGGGGTTAGGTTCGCCACACCTTTAAGTCAAGTAGAGAGCGGGACGGAGAATCAGGTTTAATTTATCATTAGTTCTTTTGAGTCAGTGAAGTACGCCCTTACACCTGGATAATTGACTTTTGAATTGACATCTTGTTTAATACGTGCACTTAGACTTTCTCTGACCGAAATATCATTTTATATCATATTTGAGTACCGTTTGTTGTTTGTATTCACAATTAAGTAAATTCACTTTGAATGAATCTTTGGTTGTTTGGGTCGCTTTTTTTCATTCCCTTCGAAACACACGTAGGTTACATGAAAGGCGGGACTCTGATTTATGACCCGAGAAGGCGCGTAGCCATGATTTCGAAATGGAGGGGGGGGCAACCTTGGATATTATCAAAGCAATGGTTTAAAATGATGTAAACTAAAAGCAATTAAGAGAATATTATCAAATAAATGACCGCGAATTTAGAGCATTTTGGATCTCAAATGGGGGGGGGGGGCTTTCCCCCATGTCCCATATTAGACGCTTTCTAATGGCTATTTATAGTAAAATATGCTTTGGACGCCATCTTGAATTTCTCAAAATGCTCAATGATGCCAGAGTGACATCATGCAGATTCGGTTTCTAGATACTTTCCTCTTCCAAAATCAATCAAAACCGGCTTGGGGGGTATTTTCGCAAGGTTGTCGTAGCGGCCGCTGGACTACCTCCACATCTATCATCTTAAACTTTGCCCGTCAACCGAACCAAAATGTGTCCAGGTTTTGTTGTTTTCACAGCATCTTGAAAACTGAATCGTATGAAACAGCTATTACCTAACATTTTCTTGAAAAGTAAATGTCTCTGGCGCGTCAGAAAAATGGTTTATCAGCCAATCAAAACTCTAAGTGTTTGACTTTGAAAAGTATCTAGAAAATTAAGTTCATAGTTCAGTATAGATGAAATAAATTAAAAAATATCATGTAGTGTAGAATCTTTTAGTAAAGTCGGAAATTTAATTTTCATGAAATAATTGCATTGTGTAAACTACGTAATATTATTATCACTAGTAAATGCCCAGTTCTCCAAACGTGTAAGACAGATTTAAGACAGACAAAAAAATAATGATGAAGAACAATAAAAAAACAATTCGCCTGACGTGGGGCTCGAACCTACGAGTCTCGTGCTCTACCGACTGAGCTAGCCGGGATACTGATAACAGATAACACAAATCAGCTTGTGTGTTTGTACGTACCGTAGAGTTAAAATACCTAGAATGTTTAATTAACCCCGTTTTATCGTAACTTTTTCTCTTTAAACAAACGCAGGACGGGAACACGCAACGACGACGGCTCAATTGTTTAATCTTCAATAACTAAAAAATTAGGCTTTAAATAAAATAAATAAATATCACTACCCAATCAGCAACACTTGAGACTACAAGAAAAATATATCTTGTCGATCTAAAACTTCCAAGGAAAAAATTGTATAGACCCCCCGTTTTTAACTTTCCCAGCTCCATTATAATAAGATTAGTATGATATATAAATGCTTGACGATTTGCCTTCATGGAAAAAAATGAAAGCCTGTAATCAATAATTTGACACCATTTTAGGTGGACTAGACGTAACATTTGGGAAGCAGGGGGATACAGATTTTTGACACGAAATTACGAGTATGGCCGAAAAAACGCAATTAAAAAAAATTCTAATCTTTTTTTTAGAGCTATTATCTAATAGAACAACCCTTTAGTCATGTTGTATTCGCTGATTCGCTGAAAAAAATAGGCAAATTAGTGTCTCTAGGGCCCTAGAAAACGTGGAAACATTTTGTATAAAAATCATTTTTTTTAGTTTCTCATTAATTTGGAAATTAATTAATTAATTAGCATATTTTTGCATTTTAGGAAATTACTTTTAATTACATTTTTTATGACACAAACTAGGCCAGGCGCGTAGACAGGGGTGACACGGGGGAAAGCCCCCCCCCCCATTTGAGATCCAAAATGCACCAAATGTGCACCATTTTTAAGTAATCTCAAAAATGTCGGCCGCTTCGCTGTCATTTCTTTGATGATATGCTCTTAATTACTCTACATTTGCATAATTTTATACAAATCTAAAAAAATTCGGCCATTGCTTTGATAATGTCCGAGGTTGCTTCCCCCCCCCATTTCAAATACTGGCTACACGCCTGAACTAGGCTCCTATATCACTTTTGGTTCTCAAGATATACCTAGTTTAAAAATATATTTATATGCTCAAAAATAGGGGGTTGCTGTTGAAATGGGGCGATTACCCCCTTATGCTTTTTCAAAAATTGGAACTACTCAAAAGCTATCAGAGACCACCCTACTCTAGTACTACCAGAGACAATTTTCGTGGACCTATTTCAGCCGTGTAGAACTATAGAGTTTTTGTCGAGGAACTACCCGAGTAGTATCTGGGTAGTTGAAATTGTCAACTATTCTTCCCCACTCGGGTAGTAAATCAACTACCCGACTGCAACACTGTTTTTGTGTCGCAATATAATGTCCTTTTAAGTGAATTATTCTTTTCTGTTGTTTCGGAGTGAACTTTTTGGCAGACTTATTGACGTTGATTGCTGTTTTTGTCAATGTTCAAGATGAGAATGTTTCATCAAAAATGCTTGTCAAATTCGAACCCGAATTCCCTCTCATGCAATGTGGAGACATCGCCGAGGTCAATTTTTCATACGACATAAAACAAGTTACATTTCAGTACAATAATAACAAACTGACATTACCAGAAAAACACGCAAAGGTTGAACCATAACTTGAAGGGCAATAACATACCCAATCGAAAAAAGTAACCTCCTGTCAAAGCAAAACAATTACTGGGAGAATGAAAAAAGAAATTGGACACAGCAAAAACACCTACACATTTGTTAAATCTCCCTTGACCTACTTCTTGACAATGAAGTTGTTTTTTGTCACAAAAGTTAAGATGTCATGCAAGGTATGGCGTAAGAAACTAGAAAAAATGAGTACTCGTAAAGAGAACTACCCCGATCATCGGACACAAAGGGACATTACATTGTGCACTTCCTAGCACGATAAAGTTGCACACCGGA
>JAUUEB010112157.1:0-14977 GCA_032362205.1 Clione limacina | reverse complement strand
TGTTTCAACTTTTTGGTGAGAATTTTTTCTCTTTTTCCTTTTTGATAAATAAAAAAAAGTTAGGGTCGGCGCAAAAATTAGGGTCGGCCGGGTAACCGGAAACAAAGACTTTTTTTTTAGGCCTTAGTACCAGTATACTCAAGTTCTTTTCATTGAAGAATTTTGTAATGAACCATTTAACCTTTATAAAACATAGGTCCAATGAAGGCCTTTCTCTAAATCGATTGCTCTCATTTTGTGCTTTAAGATAATTTTCATCAACTTGTTTTGTTGTACTAAATCATTCATGATAATTACAGAGTTAAAATCTTGACACTTACATAAGAGAAAGTATTAATGCTTCTTACCATAATTGATATTCACTTTTCAACACCATGAAACGTGTGTATTGTATTCAATACTTCAGATATTCATATGATTTTCTTTCACAACTTATGGTAAAATACATTCTTGTGTAAGTTTAACATTTATTGGCATCTATCCTAGATCTCGATCTCTGTCTCTAGAGACCCCAATTAAAGGCATCTCCTAGGGTTATCCAATATTTTGGAAAGAATATCTGTAGAGATCTTTCAAGAATATCATACATTTTCAAGAAAAAAAAGCTAATTTTTTCAAGTTCTTTATTGATCATATCATGAACATTAAAGGAAATATATTTTAATCAGATCATAAACATAGACACAAATACACTAGATTTTTCATAGTCAAAACAGAACAGAAGATAAACTTTGTATGAAATTTAAGATAATCAGATAACTAGGTTTTTTTTTTTTTTTAACTCTTTAGGATTTTCCATGAGCGTGAATATCCATATAAATGCACAGTGTGTAGCTTTGGTGGAGAATCAGAAAGCAAAATAAAGCGCCATATGGCTTCACAACATTGCAACTCTCCTGTTTTGAATGGTAAGTCAACATGTTGATAGAGAAGGGATTGCTTTTTAATTTTTTTCAAAATATTTATCTACAAGAATTCTTTCAAAAAATATTAATTTTTTTATCTATGTTATCTTAATCATCTTTCCATACCTAGTTTAAGCTTAACTTTGGTTTTTAACCCAACTTATGTTATACATCTCATAAGCACTTCTTATTTCACTAAAATCCATTTAACCCAAAATAGATTTCCCCCTAGATAAGACTTTGAGAAACTTGTATTTTTAAGTGTTTTGTTTAAGTTATGCTATAAAGTTTTCAGAAAACTCAAATAAGACAGAATGTTATGAACGAATTGAAAATACCCTGAACAATCAGAATGGTGCATGAGATATAATGATTACATTTTTATTGAAAGTTTGGTAATAATGTGTAAATGATTAATGAGCTAAAGTTCATTACACTATTTATTTCAGAAGGCATAACTGGCAACGGGGAGGTACCATCTGAATCTGCAGATGTAGTAGGAGAAGATGTTGAGGATGCAGCAGGTTGGGAGGATATGGATACGTCAACAGACTTGACCATCAACTTCACAGATTCAATTGAAGATATGGAGGAGGTTTGCTATTTTACATAATTATCAACCTCTTTCTTAAATTTCCTTGGCAAAAGCTTTTATAGGGCGATTAGACAAAATTCAAGGATGAAAAAAAATATTGAGAGCATAACACCGAAGAAAGAAAAACTCTTTTAAATTTGTACCAAGCTCATCAGTCATGCTAGTAAGATCCTACTGATTGCCATTTAAAAAAAAAGAGACCAAAAATAGACTGAGATGTCTGGTAGGAAGGATACAGAAAAAACTGAGGAAGAATAGATATGCTTTTATATGTCAGATACCCATTGAGATAGTTAGCTACTGTTCAAGTTGTTCATCATCATTTATTACAGTAAGGCGTTGGAAAGTGTGGGCCATCAATATCTTTTCCAAATAGTGATATAGATGGGTTTCCCAAATCACCTTGCCTCACTGTACAAAGATCAAATTTCAACAATCAGAAGTGTGAATTTTTCAATATCACTATCATTATCATCTGGGTCTGACAGGGATGAATATTATCTCCTCATCAGTTCAGCATATGCACTGAGCAAATGATGAGAGAGGTTGACATTGAAGATTTGGGTGTAAAAATAGGAGGCAGAAACCTCACAGATCTACGGTATGCAGACGACACAGCTGTGCTGGCAGACCATGCTTGTAGATTTACTTTTATCTGATGCAGTGAGGAATTGAAATGGACTTGGCTTTTGCGTAAATTAATATACATAAATAATAAACATTTAAAAATGGACTTTGCTTTTTAAATTCTGACGCAGTGAGTATGCATGAGATGCAAGGAATCTACAAGCATGTGGCAGACAACGTAACCAACATGAAAAGGATACTTAAGAGTTGACGGGGTCAGAACTAAAGCAGGCCTTAATAAACTGAATGCCGAAAAACTAAAGTACTTCATTTAACCGTGAATGGCGCTCGGCTCATGACATACAGTTTGTGATGCTAATCAAGACTTCTCTTGAAAATGTTTCTGATTTCAAGTATTTGGGTTCTGTCAAATCAGATGACGGCTCATGCTCTAAAGACATAAAGATCAGAATAGGAATGGCCAAGAGTAGAATGGTTGAGCTAATGAGCTAAACAACATTTGGAAAGAGCATGGCATCACAACATATTTCAAAATAAAGCTGCTAAGATATTTGGTATGGCCTGTTATGTTGTATGGCAGATAATAAAAGGTTTGAAGCAGATGAAATGTGGTTCTACAGAAGACTGTAAACAGTGAGATGGACATACAGACATACAAATTAAGATGTTATGAGTAAGCTTGGGGTACCCGAAAAGTATCGGCTATGATTACCTCTGAGAAAGTTGAGATATGCCAGTCATGCACTGCGAACCATCAATACTGATCTCATGTCAAGTGTTTTTTAAGGCAAGATGAAAGTAAGGAGAAACAGAGGCAGACGGCCAACATCACTCCATGACAATATCACTAGAACTAGCAGTCTCAGGATTCATGAGGTATTCAGAGCTAGCCAAGACATAGGGAAATAGAATATGTTTGTGGCATCATCGAGTGCAGCAGCCAACACTGACTACAGTGACGACGACAGGGGAGGTGAGCATACTAACTCCTCACCCTTACCCAACAGATGTCTTGTCTTGGGAGCTTAACTCCTAATAAGGCATCCAGTAGCGAACTTATCTTGTTAACTTGCGCTTTCATTATTAACTTGTTAAATTAATACAATTAGTCTACACCTTATAGCATGCTGCCCAATAGCATGCTATGAAGATTTGTTCAATAAGCCCTCTTTTAATGAGATACTTGATATATGCAGGCAGATTACCTTTTTAAGACACTGTCAATTCTGCCTAATAGCAACACCTGAATCAGCCTGAATTATTCATTTTGTATTAAGTTATATTTTTAACAGGCGTGTGTGTCTTTTTATATAATATTAGAATTTGTTGCAAACAGGATAAAATCAGTGGATCTTCCATTCGTTAGTGAACTGATGAAGAGGAGGAAGAAGACAAATCTGTCGAGTGTAAAACTATCACACTTGACAGATGTTTTATCATTATCAGTAAATCTTAGTAATTCTAAAGCGACACACCAAAGTTACGAACTAGTTCATTGAATAAGAATTGCATTGGTTACAAGAATGACCTATGCTTGTTTCTAGATATATTGTTCGTGCAGGCTGTTTATTCTTTTTGCTTTTTTCCTTTTTACAGGATGATGAGCTGCCAAGTTTGAAAGCAGAGAAACCAAAATCATTTAAAGGTTCTAACAAGGAGATAAGGTATATTTTCTGCTTAGTTGTTGCATAATGCTTTTACAAAAACAAATGCTTATTTTCATCAGAATTCACGTCTTCTGTTGAACAGTCCTCATCATTTAAACAATTATTTCATTCATTATAAAAGTTGATTTTCTGATCAAATGATGTGTTGGAAACAATAACTCTTGAACTCCTAATCTTAATTGAAATAAGTAGTATTATTTTGATGCGCTGTCACTTGATAGTTGACGTAAGGACTTTAAATGTTTGATGTTCAAACCTTCTTATGATTGTGAGTTTTGGACTTACATACAGCAAAAAGATTATTCATACTTGTTGAAATTGTTGATGATTTAAGAACATTTTTTCATAAACTTGATATATATTCAGAACTGGTATTTTTAAACTTGTACATTTCATGTCTGAATATTTGATCACATTTTGAGTATATTAAGGCACAGTACAATACATGATATATCCCCTGTTTTTTCTATGGGGTACAGTAATCTACACATCTTTTGAACACCTAAAAAGTTTTCTGGCAGAAAAAACATTTGTAAGAAAGATATCTTTGCTAGGCCTTGCCAGACCATCAGACCATTTATCCACAAAGTATTTCATTGTATGGAATTCTAGCATACTATTTATGAATAATTTTCTTAAATGTTTTTAGATTTAAAATTTTAAGTCTTTATACTTACTAATTTGTTTCTAAACATTTGATTTTCAGATGTCCCAAGTGTCCAATGTTGTGTCATCGACGTGGGAGTATGACGAGGCATCTTGTTACAAAGCACAACTTTGGCCTATTGAGTGCTGCCACTTTAAGCAAGCAATTGGAAAAACTGGCGGGTGTAAAGAAAAAACCAGCTCAAAACTTTACATCAAGTGTTAAACAGAAACATACCTTTCTTCAAACAACAATAGGGGAAATGTTGAAATGTTCTTACTGCTCCTATACTTCGAAATGGGCTCCCGATCTTCGGCGTCATATGGCCATGCACGCTATTATGAAGAGATTCCAATGTTCTCTCTGTACAAATAAGTACAAGTACTCTGGAGACCTCAATAGACACATGAGACGAGATCACAATGTAGAACCAGCTGTTAGACCATATCTGAGTGCGGTCTCAAAAAAAGATAAAGTTGTACAGAAAGCATCTCCAACTGCCTATAGATGCCCTGTCTGTCCCTTTATGACGTACCACAAAGCAGCATTGGAAGCACACACTAAAAGCCATGGAAATATAGAGAAGACATTCCAGTGTCGATCATGTAAATACAAGACATACTGGCGAGGCGATGTTGGTCGTCATCTCTACAAACATCATGGCGTGGTTCTTAGCAAAGAAGGCACAGAGTTAACTGATTACTTTATACATAACCCTGAAATAAAGCCCATCACAAAACAGTTTCCGCCCACCGAGCAACGAATTACCGTGAAGCAAGAAATTTTAGAAAGAAGAGAAGAGAATGAGGACAACCCTGAAATACCTGAAAACTCTGAAACACCCACAACACCAAGTGAGGAATCACAGCCTCAAGAAGGTATGACAATATCAAGCATAATGTCCTTTAAAGATGGGTGGTATATTTGTGGGTACACAAGCTGTACTTACAGGACATCGTCAATGGATAAGATGGAGCCACATGTCTCTGCTCATCTGAATTTGAAGCAGTTCATGTGTCCTGATTGTGGTAAACGCACTAACTGGAAGTGGGATCTAACCAAGCATTTGACCAAGGTTCACCACAGGCCAAATGCGTCTGTGAATGACATCATAACCATACCCATTGAAGAAGCTAAAGCCACTATTGGAGAATACTTAGATTCCATCAAAAAGCAGAAGAAAGAAGTGTCTGTTTATCATTGCTCTTTGTGTGATTTTAGGTCAAATGAAAGGCACCGTGTTGCTAAACATATGGGTCAATGTCATAAAAATCAAACTGGTGAAGTGGTAACACAGACTTTGCCAAATCCACAAGAGCCCAGTATGTGTACAGAAATTAACACAAATTTATCTACAAATAGATCTGATGGGAATAGTTTTGAAGAAAATCTGGGGGTTCAGGAAAGAGAGATATTGGCAAGATTTGAGGACCCTTCACCAGATGAGTTGTTGCAGTACAGCCATCCCTATGCTTGTGCTATCTGCAAAAAGCCAGCAGGTAATAAAGCGCATGTAAAAAAACATTATAACTATGCACACCCATATAAAGATGTAAGAGTATTGTATGTGCCCACTGGTGTGGAGTTCAACTATCATACTCGTGAGATCTATCAAAAACCATCTTCTCCTGATATCAGCAGCACACAAAAACCTCGCCCTGTGCTAAATGTGAAAATGTTCAAACCAGAGTCTAAGTTCAGTGACCCAAAAAAGCATGGCTATGTCAAACCTTTCAAGTGTTCAATTTGTGGCTTAAGATCAAATTGGAAATGGGATCTTAAAAAGCATCTGAGAATTAAACACCCAAATAAAGGAGGGTTTGTTATTATGTTATCTCTCAAGGAAGCCCAGGAGACTTATGGTACTGAATGTACCCCAAGTCATCCTCAAGCTAAACATGAGGTATTTTCATCAGCGGCTCAATTGGCAGAAAATAGTGCTGGTATTGATGAGAATTCTCAGGTTTCTTCCCTATCATATCAGAATGAACTCAAGTCGTTTGATGATGCAGAGGATGATGAGGATGATGATCAAGAAGACAGTATGGAAATAGATTTGGAAATGGATGAAGATTTAGCCCACAGTCCTTCACGGCGCCAGTGGAAATGTTCAGGGTGTAATTATATCACAATATGGAGGCGAAACATGACAAGACATGTGAAAAGAAAGCATCCAGATCAGGTAGGCACCTTGAAAATGGTTCCTCTTGATCTGAACGAAAGTAATGAACTTGGGCCCATGGACAAATTTTTACAAAATGGTTTACCTACCATGGTAAAGATGGAGCGATATGCAGAGTTTCCTGGGTCTGGGAATATGGCAGCCAAGTCTAAATCTCAAGGCAAGGTTTGGCGTTGTACAAAATGCCCCTTTGTCTCTCAACTTAAAACACACATTATAGTCCACATGCAGCAGCATGGCATGAAGCCCTACAGATGTGGTGTTTGCAATCAGTCTTTTATGAATCGAGGCCCTCTTCATCGACATATTGAGAATGTACATTGCCGTGCAGATTATGTTAAATTAAGTAAAGTTTGTATTGAGTACAATGATCAAGATGAAATCAACCTGACAAAAAATGGTGGTTCAGTTTATGCTTATCGCTGCCGTCTTTGCAATCATGAATCAGTTGTTAGATCAGAAATGGACCACCACATCCTTGAAGTTCACAACTCACAGGATACAGAGAATATCATCAAATATGAAAAGAACCTCCCTTCTCCTGCTAGACCAAGTCTTGATTTTAAAAGCTCCCCACAACCAGATCCATATAAGGCAGGAAAGAAAGTCCATTTCTGTCCCAAATGTCCATATCGGACTGCTAAGAAGGCAATGCTAGCATTTCACATGACTTATCACCGTCCCTCTGCTGTGAACAAATTCAAATGCAAATACTGTTCTTATCATGTGGCCACTAATCGTCTACAGATCCAGCATCAGAAGAAATGGCACAATAACCCATCTCTTGTGACTCGCGAGCAGCAGCAAGTTTATAACGAGTCTCCACTCAGAAACTGGGCAGTGAGCCTAGAGAGCACACCAGAAAAGCAAAATGGTTCATCAAGATGGCTGTCATGCGATAAATGCCCATACAAAACCACTAGCAGAAATGATTTCATCTACCACAAGCAGGTTAGTTCATTTCTATCACACATGGGGAGTCCTTTTATAGTCAGTTCAAGATTATTAATTTCCCCCTGTCTTTGTGTTAATATATCTATAATCTTTTTCATGATGGTATGTAGTTTTTTGTCCTACCCTGGCCACCTATGAAAAATGACCTGTTTGATTAGTACACAATGTGTATGTAAGCTTTAAGATTTAATTTTTTTTTTATATCAGAAGAAGTCAGGGTTAATTTTTGAGACAGGTATAGAGACAACTGTAAAAATCCCTAATATATTTGAGTGATTTTTTTATATTAAATCCAGGTCCCAAATGGTTCAAAACATTTAACAAGAGTTTCATTAAGTAGGAATTCTTATCATCTTGTAGTCTTATCTGTCCTGTCTTGATTATAATTTATGGATTGGCCACCCCTTATGATATTAATTAACTGTAATGTATTTGATATTTCAGTTTGACAATGAGCTTTGATGTCAGTAATTATGTTACAAAAATGTTATGACCCTCTTGTAGACTTGGTAATTAGCTGATAGTAAGGTCAATTTAAGTCTCAGCAAAGTAAACTAGACAAGGAAAGTAATATTCAAACTGCTTCATATGATGTATACCTAAACAAATAAGGACACTGCTGATGACCTGACTCTCAGAAATAAGTATAGGTAACTTTACTTTTTACTTCAGTACTTATTATATGAGTTGCAATTTCCAGATATTTTTGTTGATATACTTTATTTTATATATTTATTTAAATGTCATAAAAGTTCAGTTGAGCATGTTTGTTTGTATGAAGCAGTTTTCATTTGCCATCATATTAAATTAGAATTGTCTAACCATTTCAGTTTCATCGACCGAAAAAAAACGCTCAGTTCAAATGTGAATATTGTGATTACTGGGTGCAGCAAAAGCGCCTCATCAAACAACATATGCGGCTACATACTGGCTCTACAAACCCAGACCCACATTCAACTGAGTTATCCCCCGCGAAATCAATCTATTCAGGTATGAAACAGATTACCCTAATTGCCTGTGTTTCAAAGATTTGTTTTTTTAATGATGCTCAGACAAAGCCAACCTGGTCATGATCAAACTTAACAGAGAAACGTTTAGTTTACCTTAGTAGACAATTTTTGTAATATCCTTAACTTTCCTTGTGGAGGAGATGATGTTAGTGAGGGGATAAGTGGTCAGCAAGCTTGACTTATTTTTTTATGTTCTCTGTGATAATTGAAAGGCTTGCCTACCAAAATGGGTAATTTTTCACCAAGTAATTCTGACTTTCTGACCCAAACTGAAATTTTACGCAAAAAGAAGGCTAGAATATATTAAAAAAGAAGATTGACATTTAAAGAGAACGGAACATCCTCAAACACTGTCAATGCATTATAAAAAAGTATTGAAACATAGTTTGATATATAAACATTAGTTACTGAATAAAAAAATTGCTAAAAAATTAACCTGGTCAACGATGGTCAACTGGGGAGCTCATGTTTCTGCTGACAGGGGAAAAGTTGGTTAGGAAGGTAAGTTGAAAGGTCAGTATAGCATAAATATTAAGAATTTTATTGTTGAAGTTGAATAGGATTACTGATTAATTATCACACAGTCATAGATTTGTCCAGTATCTGCCAGTACAACATAAGGTTCTGTGCTCATACAAATCTGATTCATAGAATTGAAATTAACAGAATGAAAATAATTTAATAATGACAAAAACAAAGTAAAGATATTTCTCGCCCAACCATTAATCAGTTCATGGAATCTTACTCATTCACTTATTTCTTATTAGAAAAGACATTAAGTAAACTTATAAATTCTTTGTAATGATCTAAGGCCAATGTTAGCTTATATATATAGTTATATTTCAAATTTTCACTGCATAGAATTTTTCTTGATTGAATATGTACATTTTTTAAAACTATAAGCATAATTTTATATCTTCTTTGCATATCAGAAACACAAGTATAAGTTAACACATTAAATGGTAGTATTTACAATTTATGTGTAAAAGATATCAGATAAAATGTTTCCTCGGAACTCGGCACATCATTAGAAATTAATTATTGCATTCACAGAATCAATAGTGACTTTTCTAGTTTATAAAGTTGCAGATATAGCCTAGCATGTAACTTCAAAATTCTTTACAAATGAATAAAAAAAAAACTATGATTGCAGACGAAACAGAGAGGTACTCTATTTTTCTTACAAGTAGTTTGCTTGCTGTGGAAACACTCAAGCTATATCCTTCTTACAAACAAGATTGTTCTCAGTCAGTTGGTTACCTATTTTCAACTGGTAATAGGGTGATGTGTTAAAATGTGTTAAGTGCCCCTTTCAAAAAAAAAACATTTAGCCCTAAATTACTTGGGTTATAAGAACATTAATTTTTCATTATGCATTGAAATACTTGTGTTGCTGATAATCAAAGAGTCTGATATATCCTTTGTGCATTTAGCATCACAAATATCTGGCCTCAAATTTGTCAGTTGTTTCAATTCCAGATCCTGGTTTAGTGTATGATCCTGCCGAACTGTCTGACCTGGCAAGTATCAAGCAGAAAATGATCAGTGATAAAATCACAGCAAGTTTGTCAGAACAGCCGACTATCAGCCCCATGAAACTTGCCACACGCTGCTCTGGTAGTGACAAGCCTGGTTACGTCCTAAAGAATGGACAATACAGAAAGTTGCTGAGGTGCCGCTTTTGTCCCTATACTAATACACGATCAAGAAACATGAATCTACACGAGATGATGCACGGTCCTCGCAATAGCCCTCATCCTCTTATGAAGTGTCCTCACTGTGATTATTATGTTGGTTCTAAAGGACTTCTCTCCCACCACATGAAGGTATGTTGGGTAGTTTTTTTCTTTCATTCTGTCATAAAGAGAGAAATGCATTGAATATGGGAACAGCTGTAGCATGGTTGCCACATTGTACAGCCATCAGTAAGGATTATTTTAGAAATAGCCCTCAGCAAGGGGTCTTCTAAAACCAGCCCTCACAAATTATTTCTTAAACAGCCCTCAGATAATGTCTTCTAAAAAAAGCCCTCAGTAAGAGCTCTCAAATTTCACCTTAATTATGCATTATTTTCCCTCTTATTTTGGTGGGGGCCCTAATAATATAAGGGCACCTCATCCCCTACGTATTACAGCCCTCAGTAAGGGTCTTCTGAAACAGAGTTACAGCCCTCAGTAAGAGCTCTCACATTTCTGTGGCAACCATGCAGTTCTAGTGTGTTTGATGAAGATGTTACTTACATACATACTCATAATTATAATTTTTTGATTTTGTTTTTATAAATACTTTTGTCATTTGCCTCTATTTCCCTATAGCAGACTTTTATTCTAAGATTGAATTTCTAATTATAGGATGTTTATCATTATATTAGTTCATTTATTTTTTATTGTGATTTATTTGTTAATACTCTAACCTCAGGCTCTAGTAGAGATGGCACCAAAATATATCTTGGAACAGTTTATTGAATCTGAGTTGCTCATTAATATTACAGAACACATGGTGAGTCTAAAGTCATTTTTACCCTCTTAGAATCTGCCCCTTACTTTTTTAATACTATGTTTGATTTTATAATTTAAAACAATGGTCAAGTCTTACCAACAAACCAAAGGAAAGAGAGAAACTTTTTGTTAATGATTAAAAAAAATTATCATGGAAAACTGAAATTATTTCTAGTCGTCATAGAAACAAATGCTACTGCAAAGTCTTATAAAATGAATGGCTATTAAATTGTTTAGAGCCATAAAAAGATGTTGGTGAAAGTTTTCAATTTGATGATTAAATTTTGATGTAATATTGTTTCTTACACATATTGTTGACTATCCATCTGACTAGGCACTGACCTTCTAGTTAGAGGCTCCAAACCTTTAACTTATGCACAAACAAGTTTTACTATAATAAGAATGATTTTAAATCCATTTACCTTTGAGGTGATATTTTGAAAGTCATCAGGAGCTTTCACTCGTCGTCCGACGAGCTTCTTCGGCTGAATAATGTTATGAACTGCTTGTCATGTGATCTGAAGTTTTATTATCTCTTCAAGAAATACAGTGGAGTAAGATAAGTTTCAGCTATTATTTTGAAGATTGCAGGAACTGGTTTGGTTCCTTCGAATGCTGGTCAAGAGTCAGACTTATTATTTTGATAACATTGAACATCAGATATGATCATTTCATTTTGTCTTACAGTTGGTTCCAGAGCACAAAGTAATGACACCTGAAGAAAAAACTGAGCTGCTGCTCAGATAGTATCCTTTTGTTTGGAGTTTGTTAATTCATGACTGATTTTGTGATTATGTAGTTATCTTGGTCAAAATGCAGGACTTTTTTCAGTTTGAGGAAGGCAAATAAACTGAGCAGTTTTATGTTTATTTAGTTAAAGAAAGTTTGAAAGTCGAAGAATTGTGTGCATATAAATTTAAGAAATCAAATTAAAACTTTAAGCATTTATTTATCACTGTGAATAATAACAAAAAGCTTCAAATCTAATAAATAAATTTGGCTTGAGTTTTGTTGGCAACACTATCAAAAGACTGAATAATTTTAACAGTAGATACTGGATTTATGCTCTTTTTTGTTCAAGTTATTTTATAACTATCATCATAAAAATATTGGGTTTTAGACAAGGGACATAATATCAGCTTGGATGGATGTATTTTATGGTAATTTCCCCTTGGTTACTTGCAGTAAAATGCACCATTTAAGTCTTTTCGCATCATTTCCCATTTTTTTTTGCCCTTTCATCTTTAGGAATCCTTTTTGGCAATATTATGGGTTCAGGGTTTCCTTTTAATTCATATGTGCATGATGTTTTTTGTTGAAAAAAAGCTTTTTGTCATTGTTTATCAAAGAAAAAAAAAGATAGAATCGACAGTCTTTTCATTGATTTTTAGTATTTGTTGAAACATGACTCTACTGTACTCACTACATTTGTTTAAGCAGTAATAAAGATATTCTGTTCTAATCAGGATTTTGGTGCTGTGGAACTTTTAGACCTTACTTCAAAACATGTATCAGTAGTAATACATCAATGGTAATCATCATGCAAAGTCTGGTAAAATTGTGTTCATATGTTTTAAGATTAAATAACCAAGCTGGACAGTTTCAGTTTATGCCTAAAATTGGCACTTTGTAAGATTTTCCTCAGTTATACTCTAGTTCTGCATGCTTTTTGTGTGATTTTGATATATTAAAAAGCAGTTGTATTTATTTGGCATTTGCTGGCTGATGCTCTCAAATTGTTAACATCATAATGGTAGTGGTGGTCAATCTGCTTTATAGAGCTTTATATTTCCTTGACCCTTGTTCAGTAAGTTGAAAGAATCTCAACTGCCTAGGATCCAGGAGGGAGACCCAGTATCTCGATACTTTGGATTGAAAAGAGGACAGGTCAGTTTGCATTAATTATATCTGAAGCATGATTGTGTTTCTTTTCATTTCAAGTATTATTGGTTACCCTTGAATCTTTGTTTACAGATATTAAAAAAACACTAATGAAAACTTTGTTGATTTTTCCTCATTCATAATTTATTTTTGGTTAGAAAAAAAGTTACATGTTTATCTGATTCAAATCAATAATTATATTGCAAACCTAAATCATTAAAAAGCTAATATGAAGCCTTCCTAACTCTACTTTTAACTAAGTAATTTTATTGTTTTTTTTAGATGGATCTTTTTTGTTTTCATGTTTTCAATCATTAAAGACTTACTTCATAATGTTGTCAAAATATGCATAAGAATAAAAATGTATTTTTTTGGAATTCTTGCATCCATATTGATTTTGGTCCTCCTTATATTTTTACCTTTGCATGCTGCTTCCAGAATGTCACTTCTAAAAGAAATAATCCTCTGTATTATTTTTAAGACACATTCATGTAAATTGCTTTGAAAAGCAAACTGATTGGACTCTGATGAATAAGCTAACTATTCAGAGAAATCTCTATTACAGAGTAGAGTAAAAGACTCGATATTCAGAATAAATAGTTAAGCAGACATATTAATATGCAGCTTCTGCTCTGAGTAAAATGTACCGTTATCAATAATTGGGACACTGGCATATACACAAGGGATAGAGTTGAATTTCTTAAAACTAAGCAGCACAAGGTTGAGGAGAAGTAGCAAAATTTTAAACAAATTAATTATTGTTAGTAATTCTGTATGGATTATTAAGGGATTTTACCAGCTGTACTGTTTATCTTCAATGCTTGTTTCCCTGAAAGTAACTGTTTATCTTTTTACATTTGTTGGTTTTTTATTCTATTTGTAGATTTTAACATTATTACATTTGTTTCATCACAGGTTGTGAAAATTATCCGACCCAGTGAGACTGCAGGCAGATATGTCAGTTACAGACTAGTGGTTTGACCCAAAGTTTCACGGGATTGTCCTTTTGTTCTCTTCATTGCCATTATGTGTTCTGAATATGTCTTTGTCTTGTACAATAGCTGAATATTGGTCAGCATCTTTCATACTGATCGATGTACATTGTTGTTGCAAATATCATGTACTGTTGTTCCGTTATAAAAATAATGTTTATTTGTCACAATTCAATAAAGGCCAAAAAGTTCAGGACTAAAATGTTTAAATACTAATATAAATCTTTGATAATATCCAGAAGGGTATGGCTTCTTATCTGCTGATGAGAACAGAGGTCCCTATAAATATACACATACTGTAACTGTTCAATATGGCTTTACATAAGGCTTGTATTGTGGTATACTTGACAATGCCATTTTTAATAATAGAGTACCTTCTAAAAATAGATTGTCTTTTAATTTCTGGATGGAAGAGAAACACGCAGTTCCAAATTGCAGGTTATTAACGATGATTTCAAATCTAAAACTTATTATTGTATGGGCTTTGGGTTTGCAAAAGTGTCAGATATCGAGTAAGAGCTGTGCCATATTCCATGAAACATGGGTCAATTTTTTGAAGCAAATTAAAGGCTAGACCTAAGATCTATGTTTAAATAGATGTGCATATTGGACAGAAACTCATTGCATACTAGTGAGGCACTCTACCTACCTCCAATGGTAATTATATGTATTTCCATTATTATTTGCAGCACTGTTATTAGGATTCACTATTACAGAATGGTTTAACCTTGTTTGAGTCTGTTACTTTATATTTTGTCCATGAACTGACTCTCCATTTGTAACAAGACTGTTCCATGTTCAATACAACTGTATTATGGCTCTCATTGTAAATATCATTTCAACTTGCATTAAATTTCAAAAAATGAATGGTTTTGTTTGTTTTGGATCTGATTTTCTTAATTGAATGTTGTTGTTCACATTAGTTATTAAAGCAAATTGGAGCTTTCAAACTAATTGCTCTTTCCACTGTGTCTTTCCTTTGAAAATGTAAAATGGCGCAAACTCTGCTTTACTAAACACAAAAGACCTTGGAGAGAACGGTCTTTCCTAGAAAGGTTA
>JAUUEB010112156.1:0-23939 GCA_032362205.1 Clione limacina | reverse complement strand
AGCCTTAATTTCATCTAACCTAAGAGATTTTGGTCGAAGGTGCGGATTAACAGTTTTTAATTACTTGATTCTAACCTTAATGTCAAACTAATGTGATATTTACCGTACAATGTCACGAATACAAGGACGAAGATGGGGCAGCCATTATTGATTAATAAACATGTTATTTTTGTCTTGTAATAAGGCAAAACGGGAAGTTACATGAAGATAGCGGAAGTTCAACAGCTGAACAGCTCTGAGAAGCTTATACCTTTGTCAGAATAAAATGATATATTAAGATGTTGAATATGTCAAAATATCTCTCTAACAATTTCAGATGACTTTATGCTGTTCTTCTCTTTCCTTGTTTTTAATTTGAATGATTAGATCTATTTGATTGCCCAAAAATATACTTAAATTTAAACAATATATTTAGTACAATATAAGTTGTAAAAAAAATTAATTATATCTATTAGGTGCAAAGTTAATATAATTTAAATAATATGAGCGACTGTCTATCATTGCACACTGTACAAAGACGAATATAATGTGTTTCTAAAGGGTACACTTATATAAACTTTCAGGCAGTCATTCTAAGAAGGACAACTGAAAACCATGGACTGATGATGACCCTTGAACTACTTGAGGGCAAATCATCAGAAAGTAAAAAAATAGTGTGTATATGAGAGCAAGGCAGAAGAATTGACACAATTTCAAACATTTTGTAGTATCTAGATTAATAGCGTAATACAGAGAATACATGTTAAACACGAGAAAAAAACTAATAATAAACAAGAAATGATAAAAATCAAAATTCTCCCATTTTCTTCAAGGATGTATCAAAGAAGTGTACAGCATCTAAAAAACACCCGCAGTTCCATTATAATACGATAACATTATTTACTCAATAAGGACAATATTACTGCACTGTTACATGACTACAGCGTAGCAGATAATAAATAGTCAGATAAAAAAAGTTCCGAACAGCAAGAACTCTGATCTTAGTACATACAATGAAATATTTATATTTTCAACTAAGAGTTTTGTAAAGAAAAACAATGTGTGCCATATACAAGTGAATTTACCAGACAAAGCAGGAATTATAGTTCTTAATTGTTTTTCATACTACCAAGAAGAGGACATGCCATAGGTTTTCTTACTGATTTTAATGTTTCGAGTAGTTGACAATCTAACTGTTAACAAACTGCTTATTTAACATGATTTTCTTGGAACTAAACTGTTTTAAACCGCTTATATTGTATAAGAACTAGCGACATTTAAATGCGTTTTAAATGCGCTTTTGACAAAACAAGGAATTAAAAAGCGTTTAATTATAGTTGCAAAAACTGTCATGTTTAATTGTTGTCGTTAATATTCACACATTTGCAAGTTTTTTGCATTATTCAATATTCCTGAAATTAATCTGATTACCTTTATTCAGATACCAGTTCAGTTTTTCTAGCTTTATTACTTTTTAATATATAATCAGCTAGGTGTAATCTTTACACAATACGGACAATACCTTAATGTCCCCATTAAATGGTAATGAATCCAAAAGTCTCCAGCATTGAATCCTAACAAATGCTGTTTCAGATGCCCAAGGGTATAGTCTTTTCAGAAAAATGTCAGAGCCGTAGTCCAAAAGCGCAAATAAAATGTCACTTGCTTACAGTATATGTGTCTTAGCTGTTTACAATATGTTTACCATTCCTACAGTATGCATAAGATGTTAAACAACTGTACTTGAATATTATGCAGTGAAAAAATAAACTCACTTGATAAAAACTACACAGTTTAAACTGACATTAGATACTTTGACATATTTGTTTTCTTTACCATAACACGACACATAAATTGATTTAAATTGATAACATTAAATTGGTTCATTTATTCGTACTTAATTGACCCCAAAGTGAAGAACGCCCACTTCTCACCTTGAGTCTTCTGGAAGAAAACAGAAGAGTGAACTAATTTCCAATTTGTTTCGATGCTTGGCTCTTAGATCACTTCCGGTAACCTCGCCTCGTTTTATTCCATAATAAATCAGAAGCCAAAAAAACTCAGGAAAGAAGTATGACTCCGGATTTTTCCCCAATGTCATCTATTTATATACAATATTGCACTAACACTGAAACTAAAAAAAATCATACTAGCAATCCGTTCATGCTTGCACGAACAAAATATGAAACAGGATCACCTCATTTGAATCATGTTTAAGTATTAAAAAACAATCATTTAAGTTTTAAGTGTTGCTAGAAATCCATCTGAATAGCCGTAAAAAGACCAGAGTTCTCGAATGTAACTGTTCGAAGGCCGAGTTGGCAACCTCATATACAGTCAAATATAGTTTTCATTCCCATTATGATTCCAATTATTTTGCGGAATGAATCACTGCTTAATAACGAATGGTACATTCAAAGCTTTTAATCATACTTTGATCTAGTGAGATCTTATGAACTAAAGTGTACTCTCAGCCTGAGATCACTGATGTGCTTACACCTGCATCATAAGTAAAGGCATGTTTATGTTTTATCATTGCTTATCATGTACTTCTTCCGGTCTTTTAGATCCATTTAGAAATGGTATATGCGGTTCATAAGAAAGTTCACTAACATAAAACTTGATGTCTCAAGGTCATACAAATATGATTCAAATTATGTTTGGTTTGTAAGGCCTTGAATTATGGAAATATATTTCGCAAATAACGTTATTTGATCATTATAATGCGATTTCACTAGACATGCAAAGTAAAATATCTCTTAGATGTTCTGAGTTGTTAGATATAAATTGATGCGTGATAAGAGTCTCACCTAGAATCAAGATATGGTGTACAATAACAGACCTTTGAAGATACACATACTATTTTCAAATTGCAAAATAAACATGATTCGTTTACAACTTTGCAAAACACAGGTGCATTACTTGTTTCAAAACTAGGAAAGTGTCCATGAAGATTAACTTGATATCATGCGTGGATAAATATTTATTCTAAAACAAAGTGGCAGTGATAAAACTCGATTCATTTCACAAATGGTTTATTGCCAAGCCTATTATATTCCCTAACATGCTAAATTACGAACATGTTTGACATACAACATAACAAATGGAACTGTATAAGCCTGCACTCGTTTTATCAGTAAAAAATAAGATAAAAGGCTGTTTCATTTTTGTTTTTCAGGAATTGTAGTATATTACAATATATCACTTACGTGTGTTAAGTTAAGATACAGGTAAATTACATTTGTATGATAAGCTGATGTTTATACCCGTGAAGTATTTCATTTTTCGTGAAAAGAACGCTTTAGTGAGATTATTACGTCTAAAGTTAATTAACAGTTTGGTTTGTTTTACTAAAAAAGGAAAGATATTCATGTGGATTCCCGGTCATTTTGATGCCTGTTATTATTTAGTATCTAAACGGATTATTTGTTTCATGAATTACTTCACAATCGGGAATTGCACATTTAATCTTCATTTTTGTGTTTTTTAAGGAATAAGAGTACAACACTACGGGACCTGTGTTGTTCTTAAAGTTAATAATCACATAGAAAACTTAACATAGCATAGGTGTTAATCATATTTTGAAGGCTAATTCGTCTTTTTTCAGAGCTTATCGTGGTACTATATCAATTTAACAATTGTATAATCAATCTTTTCTTAGTCTTGATACATCTCGCTGACTGAAACAATACCTTATTCACTAATAGTATTGCAAAATAATTCAGAATGAATATCAAAGGAGTTTCTCACTGGGCATTTTCCATAACTTTGCTCATTTGAATCATCAAAACTGACGTGTGTTTGTCTTAAATTGACCAGTACGTGTGTATATGACTATTTGTGTAGGGGATGCTGCCAATCAGGTGTATATTATCCTAGACGCATAATTGGTTTTGATACTAACCACATTATAGGTCATGTTTTTCTTTTTTATAATTGAATATATCCACACATTGCACTTTTTTAAAGTGATTACTTTGACTATCGTTTTTAACTTGAATTTTAAAAGTAATATTGGAGCATACTTATAGACAAGTATTCAATTATATTGATAATAAACAATACACATTATCTCGTTAGTTCATATCTTGAAAAACAAAACCCCATGACAGAATAGCAAGTCCTAATCGTGTAATATCTTCAGTCTCTATATTGGTCCAACAGAATGCTGGATTGTCAACCAAAACAACTTCCCGAAGAACAACAACTCTTCTCTGATGTCATGCACTAAAAATGTTAGCTAAGAACCATGCTCTCTGTATGAAAAAGAAGAATCCTACACACGTACATCAGTATGACGTTTGATGGCATTTCAAATATAATCGTCAGTGTCACCGGATATAATAGACAAATAGGTACACTCCCTGTCGGACTCGGGCAAATATTGTTTGCATTTCTGTCCTATGATCATCACCTTGCTTCTCTACTATAGGGCTTTTCTCCTGCTACTCACACTGTTAAGGACTCTTAAAGGTTAGAGTGTTTGTTTCCTATGATGGTTTGAGGGACGTCCAGGTCGGCTGAATATATCAAATTTTGGACTTCTTTCTTTAGGCTCTGTTTACGATTAATGGGATTCCATTTGAATTTAGAGAAAAAAAAGCATATTCAAACATTATTTACTCATATTGGTGATGTTTCTTTTCTTGTCCTTTTATTCAACTGCCTGGATGTCCTAATTGTGTTTCTCTTGAAAAGTATGAGTCTATGATAACAACTGAAAAAGATATGAATAGAAATAAATAAATGTTTGCTCAACATATGGACATTTTCTTTTCGTTGGCATATATTTAGTTTTATTTTATCTTTTGTTCGGATCATGACACAAATTACCCAGAGATGTAATGGTTGAATAAGAAGGCTTTTATAAACTTCAGTGATAAAGATTTTATGCGTGAGTTAATCCTCCATTATAGACATTTTAGAATAAATGATCAACGTTTGGGCGTGTTTTGACTCCTTATCATTCATCGGTTTTTCAAATGAAACATTTTGGAGTCTGTTTATTCTTACACAATACTTTAGAGAATCACACATTTTGCTATTACGAAACTCGTTTATAAACTAACACATTTAATACATCTATCATGCACACATTTTGCAAAATACATATGGTGATTCTTACACAAAATATTTATTCCAAAGGGAACTAACTTAACCACCAATTTATGCTTTTCAGAATGATACCAATGTGGATTAACACAGGTCATCATTAGTAAGGCGATTTACTCAATCTAATATTATAAATGTGGAAATATATCATTTTAACAAATAGCAGTGACATACTATAGTTTCCAATGTGTTCGCTTTGTTACTTGTTCATTTATTCATTCTCTATAGATATAATGTTGTTTCACAACACATGTTATTGAAAAACATGAAGGCAGGTACAACATTACAAAACACATGTGACTAGGATGTGTTATTGAGTTCCAGCATTAAACCAGTAACCAATACGTAACTCGATAGAATGGATGAAAAAAATATAACACAGACGCCAAACGACGGAAAAAAACGGTTTGTAAACTTATTTTCCAAGCCGGGTAGAACAAAAAATGAAAATTTAAAAAAGCACACTCACATTTCAATTTAAAGGTTCAAAAGTACAAAGATTTAGCATAAAAAGTCTTATGAAACAAGCTGAAAGTAAGTAAAAGTCCAGTTGACCAAGAAAAGTCAAACGAACACGCGGACCGACGAAAGATCAAAACTGTATTTTAACTATTTTTCCAAGCTGGAAAGTACAAAAACAGAAAATTTGTGAAAAGGAAGACTCATACTGCAAGCCAAAGGTTCAAAAGTACAACATTAAAGCATACAAACTTTTTTTTAAAATAAGCTCAGAGAGTAAAAAAGAACTCAAGTTGTTGACCAAATAAAAATCAAACGCAAGATGTTATTTGCTGTTCTACATTCGTTTTCTAGGCATGAATCTGCCATGTTTAGGTACCATACAACCATTGAAAACCAATAATTAATTGCTATATATTCCTACTAAAATAACGAGACTGTAAGTAGTTATAGCTAGTAGAGTTATTACTTTTTTCCTTTGATGTTTCTTTTTTTTTAAAACTTACACATATGCTCTAAAATATAGCTAAGTTTGAGGTTATGTAACGGGGACACATTTCTTTTGGCAGCCGTTTGATGAAAATATGATCGCGTTCAATAGCGTTCAACGTCAATGTTCATACTTTTTTACTTTAAAAAATATATAATTCCAATCATTTTAAAACAGAACATTTAGGCTCATATCGTTTCATTTTTACTTAGATCACGATATTTATCAATTTAACGACCACCAAAAAAGTCATGCCTGTTATTTTTAATTGCAAATACCTGTATGTTACATTTGTTTTGTTTCGCTCCGATTTCATCAAAAACTAGACCTAAAAGTGAACAAAATCCACAGGTTTGATATACAGGTTGGTCAAAACTGTGATTGTTTAAGCGGGTTGGGGGCATATTTGTTTATAGTGGATGGGGAGGGAGGTCTACATGGTGGTAGATAAATCAGTTGTGCTCTTTTTTTCTTTCTTTGTATATTCTTCCTGGCGAAAACCGGATACTAAGCCACTAGATTATTCATAAAACATTTATAAACATAATGAGAGGGTGGCAGAACCCCCAGAAATATTCTCCCTATCTACCCTTATAATAGTAGTGAATAAGAAATGTCTATACATAGTGGTAGGATTAGTTGTTGGGGCCAGAGGGCTAAAAAATATTCATGTGTCAGAACACTTGAAAGTAAGTCAAATATAATATCAAGAATTATTATCTACGTATCTAGGTCCCCCATTTCTAATATGATGCACTTGTGTAAATACACAAATCATGCTAAAAATAAAGATTGTAGCCCGATGGGCCATTTGTTCACTAGAAAATAAATAATGTGGATACGGATGTTACATATCTACCCATGAACAAAAATCAGGGAAAAGGATCTGCACTCTAACTTTTTAAAAATGACCATTGCTATCGAGAGAAATCTAACAAACGTTTAAAACGAGGTTGTGCTGATTTAAGCTCAAACAATTTTAATAAGATAGTATAATTAGAGAAAAAAGCTAAATCCAGACATATTTCAAATATACATTGATTGATGAGTTTATGTTGTTTTTTTCTGTGCCAAGATCGAAATTAGTATGGACACAAACCGAGCGAGTTATGGGTTTTCAACACAGCGTGAGCCATCAGATGTGGCAAGAATGTGGTTCGTTTTTGCACGTATGCACATGGAATATTCCTTTGGGTGATGCATTAATCATCACATCCCATACTGAAGTAATCGTCTTTTATTGACTAACAGTTTGTGTATGCAAATGACCAGGTTGATATGAGTGCCTTTTAGATTTAACTGTAATGTAAATAGAGTAAGTAGCGCTCATAAAGTGGGATACACTACACAATTAGTATATCTTTCGTGAAATAAGTGCACACAACTAAATACGATTAACCTCTTTTTAAAAATTCGTGAACTAGTTATCAATGTCACGCGCGGAACACGTACCTATCAATAAATGTCGTGGTCTCTTTGATTGCTATTTATTGCTCTCTGCTCTCTGTATGCGTTCTTCGGGTAGCTAGAATAACGAAACGTCACATGGGAGATACAGAAAATTATTGCATGTATAAAATAAACTCCGAGGCACGCCAACAATTTCGGAATTCAGAGCGATGACGCGCACAATGTGATGCTATAGATGAACACATAGGTTTACAGAAGCTGATCAAAACCATATAGTTCAATCCTTTATTACTGTTGGTCTCTAAAAAGAAGAATACGGCTAGATTGTCAAGGATAAAAAGTAGCTGCCCTTGGAAAAAAAGCAAAGCATCTAGGATGAATGAAGCTTGAGAATGCAGTTTTTGCGATAAAACCAAAGATTCATACAAAGGGTTATGGAAGCAGTCGGTAGAGCGTCTGGCTATCATAATGGTGTCCTGAGTCGATTCTAATTACGGCAAAATTGTAGGCATTCTTTTCGAAGCAGTGAATGGGTAGCTAGTCTGTACAGACAGAGGTAAAGTACAGTTGGCGAGGAAAACAACCTAACTTACATGTCGTTTTCTTAAGATGTATTTGATAACTAACGCTAAGATATGGGTATTGTTAAGTTTACTTGTTTTATACACTCTCAAAACGTTGATTTTTCAAAGTGATTTATTCTTGTTTTGTGTTGAAAACATTTTTTTTCTTGCCAAGATGTTACACATGGCCAGGCTATAACACTGTTATAAACATGATATAATCTGAGAGAAACACGAAACAAAGATAACGAAGAAAAAAAACATAAGAAACCTTTTGGCTTATTACATTCCCAAAACACATATTTTATTGTCTGAGTATGACAACAAAAAGACGCTACAAACTATTTGTTTTCCGAAAAACTAAGGCACGGTTTAATTAGAGGGTGATACACATTCCCAAATTCCTTCATTGTTTCTTTTTAGTTCTCTTTGCTCAATTATTTGTGTAGAAAATTGTTACCCTTGTATCAATTATGCGCTTCGTGAGCCATGAGACCCTTGTTTTGTCCTTCTAGCAGTTTTTGGAGACACGGAAGTGAGCTCGATTACCAATGAAACGTGTACGATTTATCATTCCTTCTAACGTCCTTGTCTCACTAGGCAAACATTTATCAGATAAGAAAATGTAAATTTAAACTTAACAACATTTCAAATGTCAATTTTTAATTTTGGGTTAAAGTAAACTTTCAATAAATTTGGAAAAGATAACTAAAGGCGTGTATAATAGTGTCTTGGCGTACAAGAGAATGAACGGTCATCAAGTGACTCCTTCAAAAGTATAATTGATCGAACTCGTAGTGATATTGGTGGGTCTCATGGAACATTGATCGCGCGTTGAGGGATTGTTATTACATGCGGATGAAATACCCAAGTACCTTATGTCTGCTGCAAAAGAAAGTTAACATCCGCATTTCCATGTTCTAACTTGTCTTTTACGTCTGTGTTTTATCTAAATTTTTTATCAAAGCTTCGCATAATTGCAAAACGCTAAAATATAAAACATCCTAGCAAACGTTTTTTTTTCTGTCAATTCCGGAATATCGAAAGTGTTTTCTTGTCATTTTCTTATTTTTTTAAAGAAAAAAGCATCAGTGCACTATATATCTAGTTGGATGTTAACCTGTACTCATGACTTAGTATAAATGTAAGGCAAAGGCATTGGATAAAATATGTTCTTCTTATACCAAACAGTATTTTGTTATGTTTTAGAATTAACATATATAATAAGCCTGATCGGGTCCACGACCCATTCTCATACTGTAGAGCCGGAAGCTTTGATTTTGTTGTTATGGCTTGGAGAACACTACTCTCAGGCTGAAGAACCAGAAGCATTTAGATCGTCTGGATGACACAAGTTGTGTATGACCCAATTCACTGCGTCGATTCATTAATTTGTTTTCTGGTGTGCTGTTAATCACACTGCTCTCTAATTTGACTGTTTAGAGTTTTCCTATCACAGTCATGTTATATACATGCTCGTTACCACTGTCTTTATGTACACCAACTGTGTGTCGATGTAGCACAAAGTAATTCGTTTTTTACAGGCAGTCAAATGCTCAAGTCCCCTATTGTAGGCAATCCTAGTAGTCTACCCTATGTACACACTGTCACATTGATCGCAGCTCATTGTGTATGTAACATTTCCTGTCGTACATCCTCCTTGGAATTAATGTTGTGTTTTAATGGATAATCTGGTTTTAGTGTTTTCTTTGGAGTTCTAAAAACCAAGTAATTTCATTAAACCCAATCAACTTCTTCAGCATCTTTAGAATCTTCAGTACCTGAAATACTGGAAGAAGAAGAATAACATGCCAGTAGTTCTAATGTTAACAACATTGTTTTACTATAGTGATACTGCTGTAAAACAAATGAAGTGCAAACACAAACTTTTAGATTAGTTTCAGTAAAAGGTTAAAAGAAAATAATAAACGTGGATTTTGCAGTACCGTTTTCCAAATAAGTATTTACATGATGCAAAAAGGTATACTATAAAATTAAAAGTTTGACATTAAGATATAAATACAAATTCAACAATTGTCAACATGATTGATAAACTGTTTGAAATATCAGCTTACGTTTAATGTAATCTGTTGTTGACTTCAATATTTATTAACTGTTTAATGTATGCAGTTAAAGGTATGCTGTACATGTATTTTTGTCTTTCTTTTTTAAAATTTTATAATCCCATGGTCGTACTTATCTTCTTTGGACCTTGTTTGTTTGTAGGAATTGCTGCACAGTGCCGAATTTAAACCTCAAATAATCAATTGCTATTTGATCTTTGTATAGTAAACAAAAATGAGTATATGATGCGATGAAATAGATACTATACGCGTTAGTTTTATTAACTACTGAAAGGTATGCTGTAACTTTAGCTGACAGATAGTTGAAAGTACCTTAATTTCAATTGAGAAGGTACTTCAAAACATATATAATGTTTTTTTTGTATATTTGTTTATAATTGTTTTCACCCCTTCTTATGTATAACAAAAAGTACTAAATGGTACCTGTTACGATAAAGAGAGTAAGACATTCCCTGACTAAATAGTCAAAGTTAAATAACGAACAAAGTCAAGAATTAACAAGCAGTGAAGTCTATTACAAACTATCGTGAATAGCCCAGCTTGGACATACAATCGTGAGAAGCCTGGGCAAGTAAAAACACGCTTAAATAGCACAGTTGAGTTCGCTCACAGCTTAATAACTCGTGGATTACAAATCATAATGAAAACACCCTATGATAGTGTGTAAAGACATTTTGGGTTATAACATATGCCTTTTACACGCAACAGTACCAATATGTAGACTTATATAGATATATGACATCTTCATGAAAATATTCCAGCGGTGTACCTTTGGTCCGTAAAAAGTGCAATACATGATATAAGCTCCTGGAGAACAGATGTTATATTAACACATAAGTCAACGGTAACGGATAAACGAAAATCGTACCAATACACTTGGCAAGAAAATAAATAAGCGATGAGACACCAAATTGTCGCCATTACAAAAAGCACACTCCCATGCGGTGCCCCTAACAAAAGTATTATCGGTAGAAAGGTTTATTTTACCTCACAGAAAACCACGTGGCATTGACACAGCAACTTGTTATGTGACTTTCACCTTGCCATGATAGTGTAGCTCACACAAATCTGATATAAAAAGACAAATAAACACACACAGCGTTGCAGAACTAGATTACCGGTAACTCGGGTTTGTCAAATTCCCGGTAACGTTTACTTTGTCGCTTCCGGAATATGCTAAATGGGAGGTATGCAAATCATGTGTCTCCTTCGGTCATGAAGATTGATGTCCCATGGGACTTATACAAGCGTGAAATATTGTCGGGCGTTTGGACCTTTTATTGGTTTCACATAAATAGGAAGAGATCTCGTCGATGAAGTAGAATTACTAATCCGGTAAACAAACGACAAAAACTTATTTTGGGCGATTTATTTGCAACTTACTTCACATCAGTTTTAATCATTATCATTTCAGCTCTAAATAACTTCTCAATATTTCATTATCTCTTCGTACCGAAAACGCTATGAATGATAAATGAATCATTGTGTATGCTAATGTGGTTGACAACCACAATTTATCATATAAACGTAAATACTGTGTCATTCGTACCGTGATTTTTTTCGTTTGTAATGGTGTCTGCGTTATAGACATCTTTAGAATATTGCCTATTGAAAGAACACTGTACAATACTCCACTCTTAAATGAATTAGAATATATTTTCCATTCTTGTATTTCTTACACATATCGTTTATAAATATTTTCTGAACAGAAAAAAATGAAAACTGAAGATCACGCAAAAGGGCTACTTAGAGCTATTTAAACTATTTAGAGACCAACTACAATAAGTAGGGGAAGTCGTGCTTTCGCGCTTTTCTTTGGATGTGTTCAAAAATTAGCATGTACTTCTCCAAACAATTCACGTCTCCTTTAACAACCTACGTAGGAGCACGACAGCCGAGTGGTTAGGGCGAAGGACTAAAGATCCGGCCCTCCTAAAGCGTTGTGGGTTCCTATAAATATAGAAGAAATAAACTATATATAAACTAACTTCTGCCCTATATTTTAAACGGATTTTAAACACAACGTTGCTATATATAGCACAAGCATCATATACCATATATCATACAAGTTAATACACCAGCAGCATATTGTTACTGACATATTGTAAAGGCATTCCATTCTGGGAATTACCGTGAGCTGATATATGAAGTATTGTATTTGTTTACTAATCTGCCAACCAAGATTGTTAAGGTGTATGAGAATTTGGCTTTGTTTCCGCAAAACATCTTTTGCGTTCCGGGTATTTTCAATTTGTGATTGATAGACTGCTTAGGTTCATTATTGTGATTTTTAGTGCAAAAGTTCTTGTTTTTCATTTAATGTTACTGACTTCATGACCAAGAACAGGTAAATGTTAATGCGTCTATTCTGCCAATAACGTACAAAGTATATCACTACCACGCAGTAAATATACTAACGAGAAAAAGACACAAAGTAAAAGTTTCCAACACAATAATATTAAATGCATATTACAAAAAAAAACATATCGATACTATAAGTTTTTTAAAGCTTACCTTATTTTGACACTTGCAATGTCTACATAGTATATTTATTATATTTGTTGTTAATATTATTTTTAAACGTTTCTGTTTGAGGAAAGCAATGTGGTATCTTAACAACTTAAATTAGGTTAATGAAGACAATTAAAGATACAACCGCAAATAAGTACATGTTCATTGGTGAAGTAGTTAATAATGTGTGTTTGTTGGTAGACTGGCTCTCATACTTTTTATGTTTGTGTCTTGAAGTTTCATAGCAAAATCGATGTTTGTGCATCTCGCTCGTGCTAAAGTCAAATAGTGTGTTTAGTAGAGTTGCTACTGTATACTTTCCAGATCACTTTACAATTTCAGAATTGTGTTAATATGTAGTCGTATAGTATTATGTGTGATTTAAGATATGATTTTAAAAATATATAAAATGCAGCATTAAAGTTCAATGTATTTTTCTTCCAGCCAGCAAAAAATAATGAAAAATGTAAATACAATAGGAGTATTAAATGAACAAAAACATAACAAATATACGTGATCAGAATGTCTTACACAACTTTCTTAAGAATAGCCTCATGTCCTTTATAATGTTCTCTTTTCGGCAAGCACTCTATTTGATGTTTTCTTTTCTGGAATGTTGTTGGCTCGTGAATTCCGTGACAAATGAATGTCTTTTGGCTCTATGTGGCTTGAGAATAAGAAAAAAAACTATAACAACCGCATTTGCTCTAATCCGACGTTACATTATATCATTATAATTATGATTATTTTATCATTACATATAGTCTAACTTGGACTTTACTCCCAAAATCTCGACCAACTTGCAAACATAATAAGTATATCCTTGAATAGCAACAGTTACAAATCAAAATTGGAAATAATATTTGCTCCTAAATTCTCTAGAACCAATTTGAGACGAGAGGACGATGAGTGCCAGAAGCCCCATTCAAGGCAGACGATTACTAATAGTTTGACTTGGCAGGTCTTTTAGTGATAACTTTTCATAAGCTGTGAATTTAGTTTCTAGTTTGCTGAATTTAATAAAGGATAATTTATGGAAAAAAACGGTCAAAGATCCAAGAAGTTACACAAGCGTATTGTTTCTGTATTTAAACATCAACGAACCCGTGACAATGTTCTGAAAAATAGGTACAAAATATTTGTATTCGAAAAAAATACAAGCCTCTTAAAATATACTATGATATCATCCATGAATAGTTTGTAATTGTAAACTGATTTGCCGTGTTACCCACGATTTATTGCGCAGAAATCCATCATCAGAATTACAAACATAAACAAATAATTGACATACAGCATAACTTATGGCACTGTACCAGTCTTCACCCACTTCGTTAATTATTTAAAAAAAATTCCTTCTGCCATTTTTCTACGTATACGAAAGGTAATTAATCACTTGTTACGTCTAAGTGCCATCCTTGTTATACGGCGTGACCTCTTCTAAAAATATTACTGCCATTTAGCTAAATCGTTAAAATTGGCAGAAATCTTAAACATAATTATTAATTACAATGACTTTTTGTGTCATATTTTAAAATTAAATGCAGGTAAATATCAAATATGAAATGAGCTCAACATGTTTTCCAGTAAACCATAACAATTCATTAACGAATTTGTAGAGTAACTCACAAGATTATGACAGTATTACCTATGCAGCAAAGAAAAACAAATTGAGGGGGAAATCGATACAAATCATTAAAACTCGCAAATCGTTAAATATATAAAAAAAAAATTGTTAGAGGCTGATCAGAAAATAAAATGTGTTCGACACCATCGAAAGCGTAAAAACGAGAAATATTAGGATTTTATAAAGAAACCATCTGATGTAAGACATGCTTTTTTCTTCTCTCAGAATTAATTAAAGGAAGTGTGCATTTCTTTTCCCAATGGTAAAATAAACATTTATACCAAATTATATAATAGGAATTATAATAATAAAGCATGAAAGCGATGAAGTATTTGATAAAATGAAAATATACATACACAAATATTTGGATTATCTTCAGAAAATCCTGACTGCTCTCCTACAGAATTGAATTAAAATATATTATTTCGTAAATTTTGAATTGTGATAGACACTGATAAGTTAATTAGTTATACATTTATCTGCCATGATATAGTTCACTGCATTGGCATTGTTTAGCATCACTTAAGGGACAGTTTCTTAACGCTTGGGATTTAGTGCTCTCCTCAGAAACACAACAAAATTAGTTTTCACAAATTGGGAGCTGATAGACAGTGATAATAAAGTGACAGTGTTTTTGAGTGATCCTTCCAACAGTGTATAGTGCTCTGGATGTTTGTTCCATTCTTCGACAGATATTACACGAACCATCTAAAAACACATACTATTGTAAACAGTTCTATTTTTTTATAGTTAGTTATTAAATAAAACCAAATGTAGGAAGTCTGTTTTATACCGCTATTTTTGCGTTACTATCGGTAGTTGGAAGCCTTGGCAGGCAATATTTCAATTGTAATGTATAAGAGAAGTAAGTTGTCAAGACATAAACATCAATGTAACCGATATTATCTCCCGACATGAATCATCAATAATGTCGTCATCCTTTATTCTGTTTTCAACAACACGACCATATCATTTTTGAAACAAGATTCCTTGGTATTGCGATCGTCACTGTCTCAGTACTGTTAAAAACGCCACATATAGCTAGCAATATCGATTCAGTATTTTCTTGAGACAATGCAGTAAGCTTGATCTTGAGAGGGTGAGACAAATATTTTCCAATCTTTCCGCCATCATTGTCTCACACAGTAGATATATCTAAAAGAAAACAAGGTGTATAAGAATCGATATAAGTAAATTTAAACGAAAACGTTTTGAATGGTAAAAGTTCAAAACACTGTTGATAGTGTTTTTCGTCCTTTTATATACTAAGGCAACAGATATTTGAAAACTCAACCTATCAAAGATTGAAAGTATTTTTGCAAAACACAAAATACTCTTAAGTTAGGCTGTCAGAGGTAAGTATAACTTTATTTATTAGCTTCAAACATTAAATGCAATTTGTATGATGATAGTAGGTTTTTGGAATATGTTTAAAAGAACAGATGTGGAGAATTGAGAAAGATGTCAGACAAAAGAAAACATTATTATTATGGATAGTTTGATTGCGAACACAGTTGTTGTTTTTTATAGTAACAGTACAACAACAGCACATTCCAAAAGATTCGGAAAGAGTGCCAATGGGAATATGTGTTATAAAAAATGTAATATAATAACGTTTTGTTTTGGTAAGAAGTTGGTCAAGTGTCATTGTACATAGACCGAAATATCAGCACAGGGAAAAACTGCTTTATGCACATATTGTATAAGTATTTTACTATATTTTGATTGAACTTGTACTATTTTGATATAAACAGTGGCGATATTTTGCAAGATATTTTTTACTCAACAAGTACAGTACAGTACAGTACCGTTTATCAAGTATTAAATGCTTAAGTAAGAACATAAACAACACATAAAGTAAAGAAGTAATACTCTACCGATAATTCAGACAGTATGTTCAGTAAATAGCCGGGAAATAAGATATCGTAATTGAAAGGTAAGATACCTACGTGAACATTGTTTTATCATCGCTATTGAGGTAAAAGTTGGCAGCTTTTATAGTTTTTGTGTTGTCACGAATACAAATTACTGTATAGATTGCATAGTGCACTTGCCTTTATATAATATAGAAATTAATATAATAATAAATAGTGAGTCAGTCACTGTTAGTGATTTTCCAAGTTCCTATTAAATGAATGTAACAAGTTTGTTATAATAATATCTTTATATTTTTAGAATGTTAAGAAAACTACTCGCTTGTATTTGGTTCAGCTGAAACCCAAGTCAACTTGCTTAGTTTTGCGTTAGCAAACACTTTTACACTCATTTTTGTTGTTAAAATGTTCTGGTATTAGCTTTCGTCCAAAGGACAGACACTATCAGTATTCAGCACTAATCTAGATCCATAAAAAGAGTTGTTTAATTTTCCCTTTGAGGGATACTCTTTCTGCGACTTCAATTATCATGTTTATTTTTGAACCTCTGCACTATGCCTCACACTATTTTAAATTGTAAGCGTTACAATGCATATTAAAGAACAAGCAAAGAAACGTATACATGTGAAGTGTCAATTGGATTTTAGACATAACATATTGGGCAATCAGTATAGGTTATGCTTACACCTTATAACCTGCACTAGTTATAATTAGGACGTGCTAAGATTTAGAAGCAGTGAGCAGCAAATCGTTATTTCATTCACAATAATTAAATGGGAATCCAACCGAAGATACATAATGCTAATTTCAACGATGTGTTAATAACGACTTTAAGTGCAGTTAACTACTCGAATGATAAGTTCTGACAGGTTTGGCTTGTTAGGTCCTACATCGTAGACAATACAAAGAAAACAACACTCTTGCCAGAAAGCAAGAACTATAGTATGTATCTACGCTCCTACTCATGCATGTATTTATTAGTTTCAATATCTAGTATTCTTGTTGCGGTTTATATTATATTTATATATAGCTATGTCTACAAAGTTCACAACCAGCCTACAAGTAGGAAAAAGATAATAGTGTGGTACAATCCACCATTCATTTGCCTTTTCCACGACCGACCAAACTACACAAGATTATCAATAGGCACACTATACAAACAGAAAGATTAATTGATTTGTTTAACCATTTTTAATTATAATTAAGATCAAACCTGATTTATAAGCACCTATGAATGACTTTACTCTAAATAAACTAATTTAAAGGATACGTTGGGGAATTGTGCGTGTTTGAAGCAGAATTCGAGCAATCTTCATAATCGTTAGTTAATCACGTTACGCAAATCAGTATCATGATGATTCAAACGTTTGATAAAGATTCAAAAGTCGTCTTGAGAATCCCACTTTTTGTAAATGACCGTCTGACGTGGATTAAAGACTACGTGTCTGCCCTTACCCCTCACGAATACGTCTAAATGGTCCATAACGTTTTATGTGGTCCGAGGTGTTGTCTAGCCCCATTGTATTCTATTAATGTCGATTCTACTAAAACGTCCTTGACTCATTTTCTTTATTTCCTTCGTTCCTTTTCTGCTTGTGCATAGCTGTCTACACAATCTATCTTTCTCTCGTATAAATGAGACTGCCCATGTTGTTCTCAATTATACGTTTCTGATTTCAAATAACGCATCCATTTTTTAACTAAGGACAAATTTGCAATATGCTTCTTGGATCTTAAGGATTTCAAGAATCAAGGAGATACCCCTTCCATCCTTACACATCCCTCCATCTTATTCAAGTTGTTGGTTATTCTGGGATTTGAAACCTATCCTCTAGCTTTATTCAATCTCCCTTCTGTGGTTTTAAATGTCACTCTTCTGGCGCTTACGTTTTCTCAAATTCATCTTTAGCCACCGACCAGCGTTAACCGTCAGAGTTATGCTGCTTCTAATGGTAAACCCGTTCTAGTATAGCCATCAGCTTGTACCACTTAACGTGAATTCTGCTACGTCTTTCCCATTCTCTAAAATGGGTCAAAATCCAAACCAAAAGACAGGTTTTATCTGCTGCTTTCGAATCTTCTCTAGTTTCTGCACTTTTTGCTCAACATTGAAACCCTATATCCTTCAAGCATGATGCAATAAACGCAGCTGGAAATTCTCGGCGTCAAACATATCTTCATAATAAGATTCAAAATATGTGTGTTTATTTCTCTATGTATGTATATGCAATGGGATCACAGCCAGTTTTACTCAATCGACCTGAAACTTGAGCAAGATGTTGGTAGATACAACCAGATGTGTGGTTAAGCTGGTGGTGAAAATGAGTCGACTGTAAGAAAAGTTATTATCTTTTTAGTTGTTAATATGTTTCCTATGTAATCACGCCATGAATTTAAATATGAAAAAGACTTGATCTGTACCATCTTCCTGTTGCACATAATACATGGGCCTCAGCCTAATGAACATACTCTTACTTGACGATGTAAACACAAGCTGATACAAAAAGCAAATTGTGATACAGGTTGTTCCAAAACTATGATTTTAAAAGCGGGGGTTGGGGCATAAAGGCGAGAGAGAGGTATACATGGTGGTTAAAAAGCCAATTTTTCCTTCCGGGTGAGAACGGATACAAAACCACTAGTACATAATACAATGATATATGTTACGTTTCAAATGCCGCACATCAGTTAATTAAGTTAGGTACTCTTTTTTCTCTCATTTAAAGATATTTTATCTAATTCCTTGAAAACACAAACTATACTTATTTTAAGTTTGATTTGCCCCCAAAACAATGTTTTGTGGAAACGACATTATAAGATTAAGTATTTGTTAGCATACAACTAACATTAAAATATCAATAGTACAAGTAGTTACGTCAAAAACATCATTTAACAATAGGAGTAATGCTAAAGCAAAGGAAACGAAAAATAAAATACGGTTTAGCAAGCATGCCTTTACAGACTGTTTTATCAGACTCAAAATAAGTGATGTTTTGACCATATACTTCATTAAATGCATTTTGTTTTCTGTTTCTAGTATAACCGTTTGATATAACAATATTATAGCTTTAGACAAACACAGTTAAGAGAGTAAACATTAACTCATATAATATAATATTATAATATTTCTAATCTCTATACTTTTTATGGAAGAATCATCTAACCCGCAAAACAATTTCAGTTTGGTTTATACCCTTAGACATTCTATTTCTATAACACCAAAATCATTCCTGAACAATCAACATATGACGACCAAGTGTGTGGCAAGACTGATATCCCCTTTCTCTTTCTTGTTTTGAGATTCATTAAGATCTCGTCGGTGATTTTTTTGTCAGATGGATGGAGCGTTAATGAGAACGAGGCCAATATTGATATCACATAAATCTGCTTACGCTATACTTCGTTATTTGGTTGATGATTACAGTTAGTATTATGTGATTATCTGTAGATAGATCTGTCAATGTCCAGTCAGACAAATACATTGTGAAATCATCTCATTATTCATTGAATTATCAACGGGATGTGCCCTTTGCGCACTAAGCACTTGCCACAAATGTTACACACTATAAACTAACTTAAAGTTCAATATTTAACTCAAACGGCTATACACATTAACAATCAATTATATAGGGAATTCCAATGCATACTTGTGCAGCTATGAAAATATCGACACATCGTTTGCTTAAACACATAATGCCAGTACCATTTGTCAGTTTACTGACCAGACATGTTCAAAATTATTAGATATTTGCATTGTCATCAATCGTTCGGTTGATTCTTTTTGTTGTGTTTAACTAACCATTTATTCATTTAATTGAACTGCGAAATAAAATATGATCCGTCTTAATAGATTGATAAATATGTATACTTTATATTCACAAAAAAATGTATTGATTTCTCAATATTTTGTCTTGGGATGTTCAAATCATAATAAGTAAAAATTAAAACACTGTAGACTACACTAACATTTTGGGAACATTTATATCATCCCAGGATGACCAAATCTTATATCTATATAATACAATTTAAAAACAATGGTGGCTAGATTACTTGCAGTATTTGTGTGCAATGGGATTATAGGCACAATTTCATCTCAATCGACCTGATATTTTAGCAATGTGTTTGTAGTCATAAACAGGTTTGCAGTTTTGCTTTTGGTGTAATTGTGATTATAATTTGTTGACTATCATCCTGTTCTTTGGTGAACCAAATCTTTCCAGACGTACCTTAAAACTCGCGCGTTAACAGTGTTAAGACAAAGGTAAAATTGTACATCAAAATACTAAAACATGACATGAACACATTACGGCTAATGATGTGTCAATTTGCTAAACATCTCACTTGTGATAAGCTTCATTTCACTTTCATCAAAATATGATACGTTTTTTTTCTTTAAACCGATCGAACTTTGATTTTTGGCTGACAAACTAATACAGTCAGTGTGCCGTTATCTATCAGACAATGTTGCTGCAGATTGTTGCATTTCTTTAGAGTGTGAAACCATTCATGTTCTATGTTTTTTTTCTGTCTTTAATCTATATCTATATATTCAATGAATATGTGTCAAACTAAGCATTCCATTTACCAAGCCGAAGGAAAAATAAGCCAATGCAAAGTTATTTAGAGTGACATTGAAATATGAATGTGTTGTTTGATTATACATTACGTCAGTCACCAGTGGTTTGCCATTGCAAACATTTGATGGCTCTTTGAAAAAATGCACCCATTTGAAATGGAAACAAATTATTTCTTGATTTCTCGACTTTAATCTCCAATGGGTAAACATCTTTACCCATATTCATCCGTTTAAACTTAGGTACATGCAATTATGTTTGTCCTTGGTGAAATTAAAGACTCCTGTTTTATACAAAAAAACGTTTGGTTATTGGCGTTGTTTCCGTAATGTAGACATCCCAGTGACGTCGTGGGGTTTTAGAAGCTGGTCGTTCTATATAAGAAGCTGACTTGTTAAGAAATAATGAAAACATGCCGTTAGATCAAGTTCCTAAATAAGAAGCTGACTTGTTTTTAAGAAATAAGGAAAACATATACATGGTTTATAGTGATTAGTTTTAAGCTCGGTTTTAGTTCTCGTGCTAAACCTCTTCACCTATATCCTTACTTTATATTTTCCCCGTAAGTAAATTACATATCATTTTCTTAGAAAAAAGATGACAGTTATACATATATTATAGGATGACTAGATTCAGTGTTATGTTAACCAATTACTAGTTTTTTTTTGCCATTACATCTTCAGAAAGATAACAACTATATGTTTAGGAAAACTAGCAAAGACATAGGTTCTGTGTAGTTAAAACAAATATAACTATATCATACCATTTAGACGCTCTGATTTTCATAATCTAATAAACATGTATGTCGATAAACATTACTTGTGATAATATGATACCTGTAGTAATTGGACATCACTGTAATGACATATGTATCCATTTCGTTTGTAATCTAGTGATACATTTAGTCAATACGAATATAAAAATACATTTTTGAAAGACTTGATTTTCATACGTTTTTTGATGTTAGCAAAGGAGGACACATTTATTGTGAGATTTATTGTAATATGTTTGTGCTGTTTTATATTACGCCGCCTCGCTCAACAATATTGGTTGTGCAAAATATTAGTATATTTAAAAAATGAACCACTGCCCTGGAATATATATAATTAAAATATATTTAAAAAAAACAAACATTCCATTTCGGAATGTTGGAGTGTTTTGTTAGGTTTAGATAACTCTAGCAGGATTGATAAGTATGCAGCTCTGATTAACCGTTATTAAAAAAAATGCCATTTTAAGACATAAAAAACACTAATACAAGTTATCTCATATTTAGCTGTTCTTTCAGCTGCTCAAATGGACATGTAGATGGTTTAGGAATGTTTGCACGGACACGTAACTTCGCGGAAGACGATACACACGTTTTACTTACATTCAACTTTAGTCCAACTCATGATTTTTCTTGAACGGATACCAGATTTAACGAGAGATATATACAAATTTGTGAAATTTCTTTCTCGTTTCTCTTCATTTCACTTCGCTCACTAGTTTTTTGTAAGACACTGTCACCCTTGGTGCTTTAATGCGTTGCGTGAGCCGTGGGACCCGTGGTATTACTGGCTATCATTTTCGGGAGACATGGGAGAGAGCTCGATTATCAATGGAACGTTGGTAGTGAGAGAACGACTTACCCATACTTCACTGTCTTACTGAAGAGATTCCTTACGGAGAACAGACGGTGTATACTAATTTGATATAAATACATTTCAATACTCAAAGGTTGATTACCCAATTTTTTTGCAAATAAAAGTGAAAGTTCAATTTTGGAAAGTGATTTTAAAGCGAGTTTTAGTGTAGTGTCGTACAAGAGGAAGAACGAGTGTCAAGTGACTCCTTCCGTATTATAATTGATCCAACTCGTAGTGATATTGGAGAGTCTCATGGAACATTGATCGCTCGTTGGGGGAACGTTGTGAGATGTGGATAAATGCTCTAGAACCTTATGTTTGCTGCCAGAGGAAGTTAACGTCCGTGTAGGATATGATGTTTTTCACTGTCTGTTGAATCTGTGAATGTTTTTAATATTTTAACTCTGGTGTGTTTGATTTAAGATCGCGAAGAGATCTTAATTAATACGTGCGTGAAATCCTATCATTTGTATGCTTTTGTAAATTCGGTGAAAACTTAAAGTGTTATATCGTGATTTAATTTCTTGTCTAAGTAAAGACAACGACGGTCTATTTTCACCTTTGGATATAAAACAATTTTCCATATTGTATGGTTAAAGGTAAGACAAAAAAAAGAAAATATGTGTTTTTCTTTAACCATGCATTTTTGTTTAGATTTATTACAAATCAAATACATGTTTTTTTGCAATGCCCTTTTCCAAGTAAGCAAGAACACGACACAAAAACTTACCATATACAATTACATTGAATAGAAAGCTAACATCAAAATTACAAATAGAAAAAAGGACAAACTTACTAATGTATACATAAATGATTAACTGGTACAATTAGTAGCTTTACTTTTAAAGTAATCTGTTTATGAATTTTGAATTAACTTACGCAAATGTAGTTGAAAGGTATGCTGATTTGATGATATTCTTTAATTTTTAGTGTTTATACTGTTTTTATTCCAATCGAATTTAATTCAGATGAATACAGTAATTGATTGAAAGGAAGTTGATTTTTAGTTACTTCGGGGTAAAAATAAGAATCTAGTGCAAACGACATTACCAAAAATAAGGAACTTCGTTCTCTGTCTAATCAAGGAACAAGTCAAGCGGACACAAATCGAAAAAAGAAGGCTTCGGTAGAGCTTAACACTGCATCAAACACGGGACTGACATCCGTCTATGTACAAGAACCATCCATGTTATAAGTCAACCTTTAGGAGAGACCGTTCTCTCATAGGTATTTTGCATTATTTTATGCTGTAAAATAATTATTATTACAACATGCAAGTGCATTTTCAATCAAACATATAAAATGATATATACTGAAGCTCTAAACAATTAGTAACCCAAAGAAAACATACAAAAAAAACACAACGACATTATCTTCATACTCTTATATTGTAATCCGTTCTTAGTCATACTAGTAAAATTCCGGTTCTATGAGCGGTATTTAAGAAAATATAAAAAAAAATGTGCGTACTGCATATAATGTATTTACTTGACAGTATTATACCCATATATTGTATTTTTATCTATGTAAATCAATGTATAACATCCTGCACATCAAATTTATATACATGAGTAATCAGGAGTAGAATCCAGACATTTTAGAAAAAAATGTCATTATATGGATCTGAACTA
>JAUUEB010112045.1:4964-12464 GCA_032362205.1 Clione limacina | reverse complement strand
TATAATGAATCGTAATTTCTTCATAGAATCTAAAATAATTGCAGTTTCATGAATTCTATAAGCCCAAGTACACCTTTAGTATGTTTGTTATCTTATGCTTAAATTACAGCAAAATCCACCCAGATACTTTGAAGCTAATTGTGTCACAAGCAATCAAGCAAGCAATCACGCAAACGTACAATTCAGTGTATATTGTTATAGATATTTAGTTAAGCATATTTTAGGTGATATATTGCTTTTGATTAAAGATTTGAATACCATAAACAAATGATATTCTTTTACATTCTTTTACAGTAGGTATCGCATCAAGTCTCCTTCTTTACTTTGAAAAATAGTGTGACCTTAAAGGAAACAATCAACGCCAGTGAAGGAAATGATTTATTATAGTAGTAAGAATAGATTGCTGAAAAAAAAGTTTAAATTTGGTGGTTTGGTTTTTGTAAGACAAAAGTCCAAAATACCCTGCACTAACAAATATGTGATTACGTCTGGTGCCACGTGATTCTAGACTGTCGGAAACAATGATGTCAGATATCACGTCACCGAACGTGCTGATGAATAAATGGGGGCGGATTACGTGTTCCCATGGTGTTCTTCAGTACGATGCCCTAGTTCAATACGAACTGTACTATTTTCTTCAATTAAAATTTAACAAGATTTTTTTTATCTCAAGACAAAAGTGACTTCTCTATTTTTTTTTTAATTCTGAAAGAAGGCGTGAATTAATTGATACTATTTTCAATCTTTTAAACAAATTCTCAAGCAATTAGCACTGTTTTAAACCTATAAGGTCTCGTTATAGCTAGCTTAGAAGGGAGATACATCAAAAGACGACTGACCGCACTTAAAAACTCACCATTTAAAAAACATATCTTTCAATAATTGCTTTTTTTAATTGAAGCTAAGATAATGGGCTTTTAAATGCTGATAAGTACCAAATATAAAACAGTCTAAACAAATTTGAAATTGTGGAAAAGGGAAAATAAGGTAAAAATGAACTTTGATAAAATGTCCATAATTGCGAGCAATACTGTGATAACAAATACAAAAGAAGGAAAACAACATCAATGGTGAATCGACAAGAGTCATGATCGGACAGTTTTTGATTGTTGATAAACTCAAATTTTGAAAAAATATGACAAACCCACCTTTGTCAAATAAATTTGTAAAATTTCAAAGTTTCAAGTTCCATTTGAAGATAATCAGTTCATAAATGAGCAAGATATCATTCGATCCGTATTTTGAACCGTCGTTTTCGGAGAAAATTTGTGAAAAAAAACGCACTGACCTCTATTCAAAAGCATGTCTTCAATTTTCTTTTGCCTCGTCGCTACTGAGCTTTTCTCTCCTCTTCCGCCTCCGGTACTCCAGGGATGCATCTGTTTTGCGAATTTCAGCTTTTTTAATAATCTTAGAATCCTCATTGACAAAGAATAGATCAGCAAGTGTTCCGCAAAAAATATTTAACTGCTTCAAAACCTTTGAGAAACTCTTCAATACATCATTGAATGCAATGTAGCAAGACCAACAGATGTTCTTACTGTTTGTGATCCAAGGTACTGATTTGTGGGACAGATCTTCCAAATTTTACGTAAGACTAATTTGCATTTTGATGTTTATTTAGCTAAGTATTTGTTAACTACATCAGGGTTTTCATATCTTTGAATATGGGCTTTATAGCTTCCATGACTTCCTCAGGTAGGCAACCATTGTGGTTATACATGGTATTGTGTGATCTCTTTCAGCCTGGAGGTGCTTACTCCATTTGATTTGACGAAGTTGGTGCAGAGGGTTTTTTGGTTTGTTGACAGTTTGTAAAATTGTATGTCCCATATAGCCGCAAGCATGCCGACAATGTTATGTGTATTGTCATGCATTGCATTTCCAAAGTAAGTCTGAATTTGGTATATTTGTTTATCTGTGAGTCTCCCTACACCACAAATACTTTTCCCATCTTTAAACTTTGTCCTGGGAAACTAGCCTTGGGTTTCAGAAGCCTGGTGCCCATCCGCTTTTGAACATGTCCTACACATGTTTGTTTAACAATTTTGAAGTTATAATGTTTTTATGCTTAAACAATTTACCATCACAAATATACCTTGTATATATCAGATTGTTTATTTCTATAGGAAATAATTTATCACCTGACTTAGCTCCCATGGAACCAGATGATCCCTCATGTGAAGCCTCACACGATGATGGATGAGATTTCAGCCAGTTGTTATACTCGGCTGGTTGCGTTTTTTCCTTTTTTGATATGGAGTCAACGATTTTGCAGACCGATCTTTGACCTGAATGGTGTATCTTAATTATACCAGTTACACATCCGATAACGGTTAAAGCACCAACTTTAAATGAAAAGCCTCGGCTCATTTATGTTCCATCCACGGAGCCACCAATATCACACGGCGAAGTCGTGTCATCATCAGCATCCTCATTTACTGCTTTATATCTGCACCTTCTTTCATACTTTCAGCCTGGACATCAACAACAGGTTTGTTCACACTATCTTTCATTTCCTGGTATTATGACCTTGCTACTGGTGGAGGTTCATTCATTAATGCGATAGCTATTCTTCGATTAATGACATGGTTGATAAACCTGCTATGGGTGCGCTTGTTAGAACCTATAGTGTTGTCTGAATAGAATGGTTTGTTAACATTGCACTTTTTTTTCTCATCAAACGAAAAACGCTTCCCAAGTCACTTTTTTTTCTTCAACGAGTCGTGCTGTCATGTGACAATGTCAGCAGACGAGATCGGATTATATTAATTTTTTTAGAATCTCAAAGTACCAGTATTAGTATTGTCACCATCAGAATCGTCACTAGAACTATTAACCATTGTGTCGTAGGGACATTATAACTTAATTTTGATCTGCTGCCGGGAAAATGGTTTTATTTAAAGTTCCAGGATTTATTTTTTGGATCTTGTGTTTTAGGGGTCATCAAATGTTCTGAGTCTTTTTGTTGTTGTTGAAGGCGAATCAACTATATCTAATGCCACAATTTCATTATTCACATCTGTAGGTCTTACTTTAGATGCAAGATGATTCTCCTTCTTGAAAAGTCTTTTCTTTTTTTTGGGCCTTGGCCAACTAGGTCTAGACTGGCTAGATACCACTTTTACGGTTATATTTACATGTTTACTTTCGATCATGCATCAGTTCATTCACTGATTACAGAACGAAAGTTAAAAACATATAAACAAAGGGGTTGTCCGGATTAAATAAGCTCTCACGCAAGTGAAGGGATGCTTCCTCAGAGATGTGCACCCCGTTGCCGAAGAGAAACATGGTCTTTCTAGAGGGTTGCTATAATTGTTGAAGACTACTTTAAAACGTTTAATCTATCTTTTTTTGTATAACATATTTTTTCAATTGCACCTAAGCAAATTTAAAATTCTTAAGGGTGGTTACAAACTTTTTACAGCAACAACATCAATGTTTGGTGGTTTGTTTAATTTTTTTTATAAAAGCAGTACACCAACATGATATGTATACTTTCCTGAGCAAGGCAGGAAAATAAATAACGTAAGTTTATGTTAACAAATCGTTTTATTTTAAGGTAAAAAAAAGTTATTTTCAATTACTCAGTTGGGAAACCGTTAGAGCTCACGGTAAATTAATGGTGTCAAGAATTGTAACGAGTTCCAAAGTTTTATTTTATTTAAACTTACATGGTAAGAGCACAAATTGCATTTAGGAATTATGTTTTTTTCCTGGGACGCTTATGATAGCAACCTTTTTACTACTACAAATGTCACACATTTTTGAGCCCTGCAAGTATGGGCTTGCTCGTCTTAGGATTTCCTTTTTACTTCGGATTCGGGCTTTATATTTTCGTCCTTGACGCGTTGTCAGAGAGCAGTTATTTGCTTAAGATCTGAAGCTTTGTATATGGCCTGTATAGTGGGTTTTAAAGTCTTTTTCTGATCTGACATTGTAGCTTTTTTGGGTCGCTCGAGATTTCGATTGTCGCCTTATATATGACGGCTGTTGTGACGCACTTGCCATTAAGGGGGCAGTCATAATTGTCTCTGCAATAACATGTCAAATTAAATTAAATGTTTTACTAACCTTACTTCCTTACAATCATGTACATTCTTAATCCAATTATGTCCTTGTCTTTTTGGTGCTCTCTTCCTTTTCATATTCTACCTAATTATTACATTTGTTTACTTGCTAGTTAATTCACCTTTTTGTTTCCCTGCACATCTCCTTCTCCTTTTAATCCTAATTGTTTCAATCGATTTTTATTATTTTATTCCACTTGCTTCACTACTTTTTGACAAAGATGCACGAACAAAAACGATACAACCATTCCCAATGACCCTGATTAACTCAACCAAAAACCAAAGTTTGTATAAATATTCATAATCTGTGTAATCTGAGTATAACAGCCACATTGTTATCGCTCTGAGATGTCTAAAGCGTCTCCCGTTTCTGATGAGATCCTTAGACATCATCATTTTGGCCAATAACAACAATTCTTATTTCCCTGGTAAGAATATGATGTTGCCTCTACTAATCTCGATGTTGATTGATCCTTTCTTCTACATTTCTGTTGTCTGTAGATACACATACGACACAAACGTTTTTTCGGCAAGTTTTTGTCTCATAAATAGTTTTAATATGTTAGCAACAAATATGCAAGACCTGTTTTTAAATACATATTTCCTTTATAATACCTACTTAACTGATGATATTTTGAATCATACATTCACAACATGAACAATTGAGCGAGGTGATCAGAAAGCGACACTTAACATACTCGTTTGGATATAGTTATCAAGACGAGGCCTTAAACTGCAACCATTACAGCAACAGATCAACAATATCATAGACTAAAACTTCGCTTTCCATTTACCAAGAATGTGTCAATATAATAATACTACTCTTTTAGCTCAATATAGTTGGATATAGTTATCTCCAAGTATTGGCTTATGACTTTAAAGATCGAAAAGGATTTAAATGTTTAAATTAATCAAGTCACATTTTATGACAATAATTAATCGGAGTGGCTAGAGATACGGACCCGTACCGCTAGCCTTGTCCGGAGCTTGTTTCTTGGAGATACGGACATAGCCGTAGCTCTAGCCTTGTCCGGGACTTGTTTCTTGGGTATACGGACAATTTAACCTGCTTGTCTTATAACTTATACCTGATGGAGTCTCTGCCAAATATTGAAGTTTCTATTTTACTTACCAGGCGGGTCGATTTATATACGTTACGTCGAATACTTATCTATTGAACATCGTGTGCATATCACTCATAATAACACGTGGTTATGATTATGTTTTCTTAAGCTCAAAATACTTGGTCCTGTGTATTTAGATTGTGTTCAATTAATTCAAGCTGGGAACATGTCTTTATGCATTGTCACTATAACCCAAATGTCATACCATCATTATGTCACAATCATCAACATATAGGTATTATTTCTGATACAGATGGGAAAGGTGAGTTGTCGTGCATGTTAACGACGTATGTCACGACGTATGGTACCGGCAGACATATGTTCACATGACATCGTAATTTCTTTGTTTGTTTGGTACACGCGTAAGCTTAGCAAAGGTAAGAGAAATGAGATGACGCCAGTAGTGAGCAAAATATGACTGACGTTATGTCATCTCAATCTAAACTCTTACCGCAAGGATTCTGGTGAGACCAGGTGGACACACGTCCAGAGCGTCAAGAAACAATAATATTTCGAATGGACGAACACACCCAAGTGGGAGAAGATAGCCATGTCACATTTAACAGTATAACATAGAACATGAACTTATGCTATTAATTGTATTATATTATTCGTATATGTAAAAATAAACTAATTTACTTGAAAAATGTACATGAGTTTTTTAGTTAAATGATTTTATAAAAAGATTTACCACATGTTTTGTCTACACCAGTTTTTTTTGTTAAACGTATGATATTGTTAATGTTGTTAATGCACAAAAAATGGAACTCCCGATTTTTTCCGGAGTTTGGCAAGTCTGATAAAGCCGTACCTTCAGCCTGTAGGCTAGAGATACGACTATAACGTGTGTGAGTTGACCCTTAGGTTGCTCAAGACAAAGCATAATAATGTAAACCCATCTGTGTTGCGTGTCCAAGGCTAAATACCTTAATTTCCTACTATACTTAATACTCAAACATAAAGCATATATCGTGGAAGAATTTTGAATAAACAAACAACGATAGACGTTCTAAGCGTCTTTATTTCCAGTTTATGTGATATGCTAACGTGCAATGGAATTTGATCAATTTATTATTTGTGGGCAACGAGATACTTGATGCATTAGGAAAGTTATCGTCTTGGGGATGCTGTTTGTCTTGTATTTCTGTTTTGCATACCCCCCTTTGCAATAACAAACTCCTCGGTTATCATTTCAAATGTGTGTCCTTTAATAAGTTCTTTGCATTATGAAAATGTAATGTCCATATGGCATACTAAGAACATTGATTTAGACAGTATCACTTATATGCAATGCAGATTTGCTGGAAAAAAAAGAAAATGAACTTTATTTTGATTTATATATTTGCGTAAAAAGATATACTAAGGGAGATAAGTCCTACTTTTTTCATTCTTGTTTGCATTATTGATCTTGCTTTCTTCATACATTTTCTTTTTGGGTTCAAAAGCTCGATATTGCTGTCCAACAACATCATCAGCGATTGCAGCAGCAGCAACAAAAGGAGAAACTATGCTAGCAACAGAAAGAGCAGCAAAACTCGCAATACGAAAGAAGAAGATTTGCTACGTTATGTAACAAGTGATCCGCAATTACAAGTAGGTTGTACTTTAAGGGAAGTTGTATAGCTTATGTACTTGAAAAGATTCGATATTAAAATAATATCAAAATTGACTCAAAAGCCGATGACGCATATTTTTTCAAGTGACAAGGATACCCTCCTCTTGTTCACATCATAAGCTCAAGTCTTTTACAGCATTACGCAGTATTATCAATGCAAGGTTTCACCGTTTGAGTATATCAATACAATCACTTTCATGAACACTTTCAATGATGTAAGCAGAAGAACACAATATTGTGTTAACTATCTGAAGTATCAATTTTTGTGTATTTAACTTATTTATGTGATAAAGGATTATCTCTTTACTTTTCACATATTATTATTAAATGAGTTTTTCGTCCATAAATTTGATTTATCAAACTATTTATTCTCCGATGTTGAAGAGTTTTTAAAACTTCATAAATAGACAAAAAGGCATATCCTTCAGGCAACAATTCACAGATTTAAGGACGCTTTTGCCAAGTAACCGAATAAGTTTAGCGCAGAGTTTACCACCTTCCTTCATTAAGTACTCATGTATCAACTATTACTATGAATAATTCCCTAGACGTTGAAAGACAAATTGTTTGGTCCAATCATTCAGCCCCAGGAACCGCAGTGTATCAAAAAGGAAAACCAGTAAATTAGTCTTAAGATCTGGTTATCTGGGGGGGGGGGGTCGTGTTTAGTTGACAAACAAAAAAATTT
>JAUUEB010111934.1:0-14986 GCA_032362205.1 Clione limacina | reverse complement strand
TATAGGTTTGAGGCATGGCACTGCCCACTTATGCTGTGGAGGGGGGGGGGGGCGTAAGGTATCGGGACACCCTGTATATTACAAAACCTTGACTCTCCTTAATGATTTAACTATAGAGATTTGTGTAACATATTTGTCAGCTTGATCAGTTCATACTCTGATGTACTCGTGGTCTCAACATGTTAGCTACAATCTTTATTATTGACAAAGTCAACAGAGCCAAGTGGTGATTTTTAAAGGTCTATAGCGATTGAATACTTCTGAGGAGCGGATCACTTATGTGCTTTTTAGTGTCAACATTATGTTTAAATATTACATCCACATTTATTGCCTGTTGTTGGAATAAAATTAAGGTGCACAAAAAGGACAGCTACTCCTTTCATTATGATCGTAAAGTAAAGGCCAATTGACATTAAGAAATTAAATGTTTATGAACACGCAAAATGCATTAAAAATCTTCTTTAGAATGCTTACATAATATAAGAAAATTAAATATATTTTGGCAAGTGGATGCACCAAGACAAGATGCTCGGACAAGAAGCAAAACAGGTTCAAAGTTTCAAAATGGTGAACAGTGATAATGTCTATTATCAAAAAATAATTTGAACGTAATGGCTAAAAAATTGACGATTTTTGGTAATTTTGAAGGTTAGCCGTATAAGTGTGCATTGGTATTTGATTAGGAGCACATTATTAGTTAAGATCTACCTACCTTTCGGGCATTCCCCGCCTTTTCGATAGATACAATAACCTCCAGGTCCATAGGGCCAGTTCCATTCTTCATCTTCAGCCGTTAAGGCAGTGTTGTCCTCTCTTGTACAGAATTTACGTTTAATTTCTGCACCAGTCACCGTATCCGCCATTTGAGAGTTGCCACTTTTATAAGCACCATCTGTGATGAGATATAAGTAAATTGAATTACGTTGAGATTAAGTGAACGTTTTTGGTTGATGCTAAAATACTTTAATAACCAAATACGTATTAAAACGAGCATTATTATATTACGCCTCACCGTGGTGACGTAGGGAGTCTGGAAAACGTATAACCAAAGAGGGTCGGTAGACAGAAGGTAGGCATCATGACAGGTAAGCACAAAGATGTGCGTGCCCTACATAACAAAATAATAGCTAATGCTTTGATAACTTTTTTAATGAATAATTATGTTGATGTATATGGAATTTAAAAGACCAACACGACCGACAGAAGAAGCAGCGAACATACAGACCGGAAGCGACTTCAATGGCAAATTTTACCTTACAATTATCAAAAATAGAATATGTAGAAGTATGGCATTAGATTCGTTAAGCAGACATCATGCGTTTATGTTATTTTTAGTTAATGGAATACAGCTAACTAATTTTTAAGTTACCATATCATCAACGTCATGCCACAATCAGCCAAGACGATTTTGGTTTTTTCGAGATAATCGAGTTTAAGTGTTATCTTCTTTAGGGGCACATTCGCCCAACTCTTATTTACACACAATGAAAATGAATTATAAAAACTGTCTTGAGCGATTGTGGAATCATATTTTCCTGTCTATTCTTATCGACATGACCTAGCTACCTGGGTTGCCAGGGGCGTCTAACTGACCTCATCGCGTTTGGCGCTCGAAGTAAAAAAAAAATCGACTTGGGCGATTATGGCATGACGCTGACGCATGTGAACATTTATTCAAAAAATTGTGCACGTTTCATTGAACAAACTTTCTTCAATTCTTCTAATTCAGATATATTCTTATTTATAAAGTAAATTTAAAATTCCCTTTCTTATTTTTTCATCAGTTCATCTTTCGAATAATGTATTATTTGTCCAAATGTGATGGCTAGTTCAGATTGTAGTATTACAACAATTAGCTATCCCATTAGCGATGGGACACGATATAGATGAACTTCACTCACCTGAGTTATAGGTTGTTCTTATTCCTTCACTAAAAACGTTACTTGGGCATCCTTGTTCAGGCATAGGTAGAGTATAGCTTCCTTTGGGCCACGCACTCGGGTAAAATGCTGAGGGTGATTGTGAATATACGAAAAAGAATAGAAGACAAATATCTTAAAAATGATGATAATCAATGTTGCGATTTGCAAACTTGACATTTAACTGGAAATTGCTTTGGTTTAGGTTAAGTAACAAACATACATTTCAAATAAAGTTTTGAAACTCCCCAAACCATTCGTTAGTATGCAAGGTAAAATGTATTATAGAATACACTTTGCTGTGTAAAAGAATGTACTTTATATGACTCGTTTGTCGTGGTATGAAATTGATCTTATAGGTTAAAGTAGAATTATATGGCTTTACTTGGATTAGATTGTTGTATATTTTTGCGAGAGGGCCCAGGTTATAATCAAATCAATGACTTCTGTTTGCTGGCCGCCACTCTCCATATAATAACATTAGTTCTTGGTAGGGAAGTAAATATGGGACCTGATTTTTATTTGATCTTGCGTTGCGAAACTCACTCAAACTCGACTTATACTTTTGTGGCAATAGATGTCTCCCAATTGTCATTGTACTGGTCGGAGAGAGAGTCGGGTAACAATTATCGTCTGTATAAGAAATAAGGAAAACCCCAACATGTATGAACAAAATATAAAGCTAACATCCGTCCCCTTCGTTTGTTTTCAACCAACTTGATCTCGCCAATGTAAGAATCGGGCGTGCAAGCAAAACAAAACAAACAAACAAACAAACAAACAAACAAACAAACAAATGTCGCTCATCACTATTATGATTTTTAAAGGATTGATTCTTAGTTAGAAAAACAATTTTCCGTTTTGTTTCGCAGATGACTTAAACTTAATTAAAGTTAAAATAATCACATCTTTCCATGATTTCAAAATGGCTATGATGTCACACTGTCGAGTTTTGCGAGTAAAGAAAAAATCATTTTTTGAATGGACGTATTTCTTAGCATAAATATTTAAGATGAGTTTTGGAATTGATCGATATTTAATTTAAAATAAGATTGAGGTAATACTTTGGTATTACCGTTCATAAGAAAAGTTGTGTCTCTGAGAAAAACAATTCGACTTACTTTAGCAAAACAATAACTCAATAAAATTGTTTTTACTCGATATGACTTATTATTTTTGAGTTATTTCTTAAACTTATTTCAACAGTTATTTCACAGAGAACAGTCAACCGGAGAGTGAGGCCATCTACACACATAATAAAGGCATAATATAACGTTTGCGTCGCGACTGTCAATTTTCAAATTATACGATTTTGTAGGACCAGAAAGGTATGTTATCGGCCATTTTAGCAATTGAGGGTCTGATTTTTAAGTAATTCATCAGAAGATCTTGATCATTACACAAAAAGAATAAAATCATAATAAGGAATAAGTATTATAACCAAATAATGTTGAATACTTACAAGATGTTTGCTTCAAAATGGTCTTGCAACCTGTATCTGGGTCAAGATGGCGCGGACATCGACATGCGCACTTCCCATCCACCAAAGTTAAATAACCGTCGTTCTCACAAGTAATTCCAAAATCCTTACAATATAAACCTGGTGAGTGTTTAGTTGAAATTTACATACAATTACAATTGGTAACGTCACTTGCCTCACCGATCACTTCTGGTAACCTCATTTTTGTTGTATAACGAAGTAGATTACAGTAAATATTAGGGAGAGAATAATGACGCATGGCTCATGGTTATTTACTATTTTGATTTTTCATATGAACACTATGGCAGTACAATTTGGGCAATATGAAATAGGGATAAGATTTTATGTTTTTCAAATCCTATTAACATAACTTAACAACGTAACAATATTTAAGTGTTAATTACATTCCATTTGTTTTCCGATATTCTCCAATAGTATTTGTATAGAATTCCCTTTTAAAAGTAAACCGACTGTGATACAAAGTCAAAGAAGCTAATAAGTGTAGATAGTTCCGTAGCAATGTTCTCAAAACCATATTCAATATGAACTTGTAAGCTAGATTTAAAGATATAACGAATAGAATAAATCATCTGCAGTTACCATCATCTATAAGTTTGTCTAATTCTTTGGAATACGAATCAGGTATAATGGGTATCCTTACTTAACCAAACATTTACTTTTGAAATAACATTTTCGTAGGAAAGATAGGTGGAACCGTGATTATCTTTTTTATGTAATATTGAAAAAAGGTGTGATAGATCTTAAGTCAATTCGAAATAAATATGTTTGATTACATAATCATCGGACTCTGTTTAGATGTAGACAATCTTGATAAGCAGATTTTTGTATTGTCAAAGAGTATCAAAACATCTAAAAAGCACTTTTAAGTGATTTCTGATGCTTTGGAGTGCACACTGCCAGTCAGCTTCTGTGGTTCTGGTCTCAATGTGCATTTGATTCTCTTAAACTTGTATTATTTAAGTACATCTACATACCATGACAATTGTGGGAGGTTGAAAGCTCTGCCATCGTATAGAAGTGGTCTGTTCCCCCAGTTCTAAGATCTGAGAATAAACCCGTGATGCCGGCGCCCCCTGTTGAAAACGACTGAAACAGAAAACATTATTTTCCTGAGACTGTATGCTAGATTTGTAGAGAGGCAAAATGCCCACGTGTTAGTAGCGTAGGCCCGAAAAACTCGAGGTTTCCGCGGTTTTCATTTGAATTAAACAATCCACGTAAACTCACACGACACTCGTAGACATATTATATCCAAAGAAAAAAAAGCATTTAGTAATATTTAGGATGCATCGTGTTTAAATGCGATTCATGCGTCGACATGTTTGAATATTTGAGTCTTAACTCACAACAATGCGCATCGCTCTTTATGAAATAAAAACAGGGAACAATATACAATCTCCAAACGAGTTTGGACAAAATCGGTCATTGGAGATCATAATGCTTTAAAAAAGGGTTATAAATGGTAGAAATTTACAGCATTTAGGATCACAAATTAAAGGGGCATTTCCCCATGCCTATGAATACGCGCCCGAGAGGATGAAGGGGGTGAAGCGAGTAGTGCTTTAAAAAAACGTAGAGTTTCAGCTATATTTCATATTGGATGATGCAAGATCTCTTTTACGTGTACAGAACCGTGTGGCGAGACATTTCTATTGGATGGTATTTCATAAAATGTGACAGTCGTGTATAGTCATACGTAACGGATGATAAATCTGTTATCATGTATTGGCACATGTTAAAACAATGATGATACTATTGGCACATGTTTAAACAATAATGATACTATTGGCACATGTTAAAACAATGATGATACTATTGGCACATGTTAAAACAATGATGGTACTATTGGCACATGTTCTAATTGTCTATAAGCACAGCTAAAAATGTTGGCACATAAAACTTTTAGAATATTTTATTTGTAGCTAACTACTTAAGAAGCATAGTCTGCGGTGTTGAAAATCCATTGGGCTTACAATAGACGGGATTGAATATATAGATAGAAGTTTGTAACAATGATAATCATACTCACTGTTTGACCGTAGTGCATTACAGACTGAGGGTCATATCCCATGCTCACATAATTACCTTGTCCTTGTTGGTTGACATAATCACCTTGCTTCATTTTAAAAGCAAAATCATAACCTGGAAACAAACATTATTGGCTTAATGATAATATATAAGGTTAATGTTTTGAGATATGTAATCATATTATGCTAATTTAAAAGAAATACTTTAAGAAAACAGACAATTACAGAACAATCATTTTATTTCATCAAAAATGTCAAAAGAGATTCTGTCAACTGTATAAAATATATATTGAACGTTTTGATGAGCTTTTCCCCCCACTTAAACTTGTGTATGTTCTCTTGAAGACATTAGCCTATTTTTCCAATCATTTATCAATAACCCCTTTCAGATTAGAGACGTTAATTATATACTCCGCATTACTGTAATTCTTAAATACTTGTGGTTGACAAGTAACTGCTTTCGATTATCAATTTTCTTCCCCAGAATAAAAAATCCATTTTTGTTAGTTAAAACAGCCTGAAGTGTAAGACTTATGTTTTTCCCCTGAAAGTAAACTGTTTCGACATGGCTTCAATTGGCTTATACTAGACAATTGTCAAATATACGACAGTCATTATCTGACATTCCCGACATTTTGCGTTTTCGAATCCGACATGTCTTTTTGGGAATGAAAAGTGAGAAAATAGAGAACAATGTTTTGATTGGTTTCGGAATGGCTTGGTCAGAGATTCGGACCGAATCTCTGACCAAACCATTCCGAAATCAATCCCGATGGCGACAAATTTTCTAACTTCCAAAGTCACATCAAACAAGGAAAATCACTTGTGTCTCATCAAATTACACTGAGCTTTCCATTCAATCAGAGAAGTATTCTTTTATGGCGAGTGTGTGACATTTGGTGACAAAGACAAATTAGGTAGGATGCGGTGAACCGGCGATCTAAAAATCTAAAATCACAGGAAACGGGACATGTCGGATATTTGAGAATTTACTGTAAACTGAACAATATAGCAGCCGTACGGGTGAAGGAACGCACAAGAATGTTTATCCACGAGAGAATGAAGCAATGGTTAACGCAAGATCAGTTCTCTTAATTTGCTCATAACCAAATAAACTTCGTACCAATAAGTAGCAGACGTGCGTAACAAAGAAATGTTATCACTTAAACCATTAACCTTGAGATGATTTCGTAGTCTTTGGTAGAATCTCAATTTTATGAATAAATCAAATACAAAATAATACAAAATGATATCAAAAACAATAACGTAGAAGTAAACACAAAATAGTGATTGCTCTTTACAACGCCGTGTTAATTACTAAGAATGTAACTTTAAAGACAAGTCGACACGACTACTTTTTAATGAAAACGTAAGCCAATCTTAATGAGGACCAAGCGTTTCGCATGTACGTTTGTATGTTTTCAAAGCGTAAATACCACACGCCAACCTAATGCCATATGCTAATTTATGAGTCTATCAAAAATATTGGAAGAAGAATAAACAGATCATGAAGATAAATTTAAAAAATATAAACTCACCACTTTGTACGTGTTTATCGTTTACCCTGATGAAGCCAACTCTGTTTTGGTGCTGATGCTCATGTTCAGCGCCTAGTGCATGTCCGATTTCATGGATACACGTAAACTGGTTTTACAAAGGAGATGAGAGGTACAGTGTATTCCTTTAAATGCCATTAATAGTCTATCTATTGTGAGGTTTTGTTAACGAAGACATAATATATTAAAAAGACGTGTCGTGTAAACACGCGACCCGTATAATGTAAAAAGGATTTGGTTATGTCGATTTTATATAAATCGGTTGCCATAAAATCTGGTTCTCACAACATTTAAAACTTCTTTTTGAAGATGTTGATGTGAAATTATCCGGCTCTGACAAAACAGCAGACATATACAAAGATCACTATTCACATTTTCACAGTATTGTTAAGCTTCTCACACAAGAATATATATTTATACGATATTTATTGCCCAATCAGTGTGGAGTGGCAAATAGTATCGAATAAGCTTTAGTTATTTCTGTACTGCAATAAAACCAAAGTGAATGGACACCTAAATTAGATGGTAACATGCTTCTGGTTATTAGTCATTACATTGATTGTTAACTAATTAATGGTTTTAAGACAACAATTCCAAAGTTACGGCAAAAGCGGCCAGTCAGTCTACTCACTAGTTATGCCACACAGGCACAACAATTTTATTGTCACTTACACAGTGGGAACTGATTAGTAGCAGTAGATGGTTATGACAGGTGTCCAAGTAAACACCACAGTCAGACACTGATTAAGTTTATCGTTCATAACGCCTGCTTATTGGCCATTGACTGGTCAAGTAAAGTTATAAGGGGATAATAATAATAATGGCTCTTATATAGCGCTTTCCATTTAGAGTAAGCTAAAAGCGCTTTACACTTGTGAAAAGTGGTTTGACTGGATAACTCATGTCGCGCCTATAATTTCTCATTGATGAAAATTGTAGAGACGACGTCAAGGAGCTCGGATTTTTCCGTTTTCTTTGTCAACTATAAGCAAAAATGGTTAACAGATACTGTGCTTATGATCTGTGCAAAAATTATTCGTAGCGAGGGTCACCTGAATAAAAAGTTATATTATTTCCATAGCTTGAACATTTTGTCATGTCATTTTGTCAACCGGACAATGACGATTAGCCAGATTAGACCCAGATTGCAAATATATCTACATATTTATAGATGTTTACACAAATGTAACATCATCACAACTTTTTCTACATATCCCTATACATCAAAATAATTTACATAATTCTTCGAAAAATAGCTAATAAATTGACAATGAATTTTATCCTCCCTGTATTAAGATAGATCATATATCATAAATTCAAGGTCCGGTTTAAACACGACAAGAGCCGTACGTTTACAAATAACAATTAAAAAGTAAATAAGTAAATTACAATTGTCGACTTACACCAGTACAACATGACACTTGTTGTCCTTTTGTCCAATTTTTGTTTCCTATGCTTGCCCAGCATCTGAGGAAGAAATCCGGACATCAAATAAAAAATCTTGTATATATTTATTGTTGGAGATATTTACCTCATGGCCTTGAAATCAAATAAAGTTTTAAACCTTTGAAAATGATAAACCTCAACCCCCAAGCTGAATATAGTTTACTATATTGTCTGCATATTGAACCCTTTCATAACTATGCCTGCTATTATCGATGGAACTGCAGTTATAAGATTTAAATCGATTATCAAATCAAAGTTTGAAACCCCAATGATTAGTGAACCAGCTCTATTGGTATAGAGGCACATCACACTCTACGAGTGCTGTCCTAGACTGGTTTGACAACATTGAGGGGAAGAGGAGAAAGGAATTTGTTCAGCTAGATATAGTTGACTTTTATCCATCTATATCAAAAACATTACTAGAGAAAGCCATTAGATTCGCCAGAAGATATTGTTTCATAAACAAAACAACGAAAGATGTGATTTTGAACAGAAAGACAATACTTTTCAGTTGGGGAGAACAATGGATTAAGAAAGATGAGGTGTTTAACGTCAGTATGGGGGCGTATGATGGTGCGGAGGTAGCTGGATTGGTGGGAATGTTAATTCTGCATAAACTAAGAGATGCTATGCCAAAGATAGATAAGATTTCGGTCTATACAGATATGATGGACTAGGTGAAAGTGATCGGTTGTCTGGACCGGCAAGAGATAGAGCCAGGAAGAAAACGATTGAAACTATGAAAGACCTAGGCCTGGCCATCACAATCCAATTTGGTCTGAAAACTGTGGATTTTCTAGACGTAACCTTAGATCTCAACACCTCTGTATATAAACCTTCCATAAAGCCAAATGACACTCAATGTTACATCCACACGAACTCCAACCACCCTCCCAACACCATCAAACATCTACCCAAAATGATCAATACCAGACTCAACAGCATTTAATCTTATGAAGTAGTATTCAAGGAAGCAGCACCAATTTACCAGGCAGCATTAGACAAAAGTGGCTATAAATGTAAACTCAGATTTGAAAGACAAAGACCTAAAAACAGGCAAAGGAAAAGAGTGGTAACGTGGTACAACCCTCCATTCAATACTGCATGCACCACAAATTTAGGTAGAGAATTCCTGAAACTACTGGATAAACATTTTCCCCAAAAGATAAAAAGAAAGGATAAACTGGAAAAAATCATAAATAGACACACTATAAAACTGAGCTACAGTGGCACGCAAAGCATGGGAAAGATCATATCGAGCCACAACGCAAAAATCCTGAAGGAAAGAAAAGAAGAAGAAGAAATCTCTGATCCATGCAACTGCAAGGGTGGCACCGATAACTGCCCTATAGAGGGAAAATGCCAGATAACAGCTGTAGTGTATAAGGCTACAGTCACAGCCACTGATGGGGAGGTGAAGACTTACACAGGCTGCACAGATCGCACATTTAAGAAAAGACACTATGGTCATAAAGCAGATGCTAAGAACAGGGAACTGAGAACAAACACAAAATTAGCAGGGTCATCTGGGAAAAGAAGGACGCTGGCATAGACATAGCGAGTATAAAATGGCAAATCCTGAAAAAATCCCATAAATACACACCAGGGGGTGATAAATGTGATGTTTGCCTAGCTGAAAAACTCGCAATCATGAAAAACAGAGAAACAAGCATGCTAAACAAAAGAAGTGAGCCAATGAATAAATGCCTACAAAGACGCCGTTGGAAACTAGCGCGCGTCAAAAGTAGTTGACACCCAACGTCAAGGGGCTTGCCTGTAGCTGAAAAAGGTAATTCAATTACTGTAGAGTGAGGTCTAATAGAAAGTACCAGAAATACTAAATGAATCCTCTTTTGCAGTTATCCAACGCTTTCACTGAAATAAGCCAAGTCTCCTTGCTCACTGACCAACTCTCCATGTATATTGTCTGCTCAGAAAACTCTCTTTGAAGATTAACATACAATTTTTTTGAAAACCTGTTTGAATTTAAAGAAACAGGGAATTGGAACTGTATGCCCTAGCTGCAGGTGAAAGCTTCAGCTGAAAACCCTCTGGCTCCAATACCCTGGATTTGAAACCAAATGGCTGATCTTATTTGGTGAATAGCACAATAGTAGTTTTCTATTTAAGACAACTAGTCTGCTCAAATTATATGATACTTATCAACACTGCTTCAAAAACACTTACATAGGTTTCACTTTTTTTAGCATTTTGATGGTCATTGCCTGTGGTAATTTATTGTTCTTCTTTCTCAGTTTCTGACAACGCTGTTATAGTCTGATATCTCATGCTTCCTCTTAATTTACAAATGAGTGAAATAAATTAGATAATCTTGATATACTTTTCAGCCCCAAGAATCTACAAAGACCTCACACAAGCCAAAAAGACAGAGGGCAAGGAGCGGCCAGTGGGAACAAGGAGATGATTGCAGTAAACCAGTGAGACCCAATTTCTTTGCAGCTATCCAGATAAATGACTCTCAGGTTTGTTTGATTATTATCTGTATTATTTTTTTATGATTTATCACAGAATCGTTCATTCTAAGAGAACAGGAGAAACAGTCTCGCTTTTGTATGTCCTTAGGCAGATAGCAGCTGCCATTTGGTAATTGGAGGCACCAAGAGTTTGAAAAAAAAGTTTGTGAAACTGTCTCAAAATAAGTCCAACTAACTTAAGTTTAATTAATAGTAAATTTAAAACAGTCTTAGTCTGCTTAAGTTTACTTTGTTTGAGCTGACAGTGATACAAACAAAGAAACAAACAAGTACTCCATGCAGTTGTTTTTTAGTGAATACAACAAAGTGGATTGTTAGTTCCAAAGTAGATTTGAGTGTTACTTCAGTTGGTCTCATGTGACTGTGGCGGACTATTAATTGAATTGTTTTGATTATAGTTAGGGGGGGGGGGGGGGCATTTTACATGTATTAAAAAAAAACAAAAAATAAAAATTAAATAAAAAATTTACAGTTAATGACAAATGTATTGCCAAAAGTGTTAATAGGTTTGTATGCAAACAGTGTGTATAGTCTTGTCACAATGAAGATCCTTTATGATATAAACAAACAATATTTTTATCTTTGATTTCAGATTCATGAAAGAGCAAAGGAGTTACAAAATTATATCAATCAGGCATCTGAAAAAAGTTTTGAAAGTGGCTTCATCCAACCTCAGAAATTTCACATTACGCTAATGGTGATGAATTTGGCTAGTTATGAAGAAATTAAAAGGTATGTCTTACCTCTGTTAATTATTTCCTTGAGTGTACTCTCTCTTCTTGTTCTACTGTCAAACTTGCTAAAACAAGATATATTTAAAAAAAAAGTGGTTTTAGGAGAGTTTGACAGTGTTCACTTTTTTAAACTTATGAAATAATACTTAAGTGAAATTACAGTGTTTGATTTAAAAATAGGGTTTGGTAAATCTGGGTTGAATTTTAGATACCAGTTGAATATTTCCTGTCATATGAGAGTTGTATTTGGGGATTTCTTTGTTAATTTTATGGTCCACAAAACCACTATAAAAAATAGTTTTTCACAAAATAGAAATCACTGGTCTTGTGAGTATATATAAAACAAAAAAGTTCAAATTTGCCAAACCCTAATAACAAAAATAGGACTATACAACAAGCTGTTGAAGCTTATACTGTCCAGTCTCATCAACCTGACACCATCAAATCAGCACAAAATTGTGGGAGTTGCTTGCAGACTTGACATGTTGTAAGACACTTGTGCTTGGGAAAGCTATTGAATACTGCTGCTTGGTGCACCAATTTTTGCTTTTTTAATTTGACAAGCAGGTGTGATGTGGCAGTTGGATGCAGGTTTTTTTTTAGTGTGTCTATCAAACAAACTTTAAGTTTTTGTTAATTATTCTGTGTATAATTCATACTCAAAAATTTGTCTCCTGACAAAATAATTTCCAAAAATAATGTATTATTTAGTAAACTTTAAATGCCTTTGCTTTTTGTACAGGGCAGCACAAAGCTTGGATGAGTCAGTGTCTTCTATTAACAAAATTCTGACAAGTGAATCATTGCATTTGGAGTTTGAAGGATTGGGGGCATTTGGTGGAGGCAGAGTTCTGTATGCATCTCTTAAAGACACAGAGGGGCTGAAACAACTTCATGGCATTGCTGGTAAATCTCATCATTATTTTAATGATTAAGCTTTATAGTTTATTTTTGAGATTTTTATGATTCAAATCAAACTGTCATACTCCTGGCTATTTTGTTTTTTAAAGGAGAAATTATGAGCTTATAGCTTAATAAATTATTTTTTACTGAATTTTGTAATGTTGAAGAGATCGGTTAACAAAGGAAGAAATTAATTTTTACTATTTTCTTAATCATTTAGTGAGAAATTTCTTTTCTTTGTGGTTACATGCCTTAAAGCTCAACTGCAATTAGAACATTTCCAGCCTGTCATCATTGAAAATTTAGCAAATACTAATTATTCCTGACACCAAGAATTTGTTTTTATATTTATTTCAGGCACTGTTATCAAATCCTTGGCTGCTAATGGTATCTTTAGCACTGACAAAAGAAAATCATGGCAGCCTCATTTGACCCTATGGAAGTTTCAAGGAGGCAAAATATTTATGAAAAAGGGTAAGAAATTAAAATCAACTTGTGCTTATTGCCAATATTAGCATACTAATTTTGGGAAACAATTTTACAAGAATCAGATTTGTGTTCAACAAGTTTACAAGAGCATAGATACGCTAAGGATTGTTTTCAGAAATTGTCTTTTGCTTGAGAAACGGCAAAACAAAAGCTTTGCAAGGCCACTGTAAAACATCTCCACCACTTAAAATCAAAACTATGCCCCTAGGGTGTTCTTAATTGCACTGCCAATGTAAACACAGATATAGTGATGATTACTGTGTATAAATCTATAGGTGTAACCTTTTGTTCTCAGACCTGTGATATTGTTTTTGTCCCTGGATGATTTGATTCCTTTGTTATGATACTATGATTGTTATTGCTTTGGATTACCTTCAGTAAATGTCACTATTTTCTAAACAATTGTACCCTAATCTGCTGCTCTGAGATGGAATTACCAATTGTTGGTTTGTCAATAGGTAATATATAGAAGAAAAAGTGTCCACTGTCATTCTTGTCGAGTATGTTGTATTTGAGACAGGACTATTATCAATTGACTGAACAAACATTGGTTCTAGTTCTAGACAACAGAAAAGTTTGCAAGTAAGAAGATATGCTTGCAAAATGTGTTAGATTACTACTACCCTTTCTAGGTTTTGTGAAATGTTGCACTTTATTATGAGACAATATTTTTTTCTTTAGGCATTTCAAAGATTGACCCTGATCTGTACAAGCCTTATGTCAGTCAAGTACTGGGCCATCAGAGTGTGGTCAGCATACAACTATGTGAGATGGCCAAGAAAAGGGAGGATGGCTATTACTATGTGCACCATGAGGCCACATTTGTCAAAGAAGATTAAAAGTGCTGCAAAGATGTGCCCATATTGTGTGGTAAATTCAAGTTAGGTTATGTTTGAGTATATATTCGCAGTATTTCAACTTTTACACAAACTATGTGAACTGTAGTTTTTTTTGTCCATTGTAATATATTTCTATTTTAATTATGCAGCTCTGTTAAAATGTGGGTTGTGGTCAATTCATTGATAGTGTCTTGTTGCTTTGTAACACAGGAACAAGACACTCAACATCAGAAAATTATGTTTTATTGGAAAAATATATTGTGTTTTGCAAATTTCAAAAAAACTTAAAGGTGATGATATCTAAAAAACTATAAAATTGACTTAATATTTTCTTGGCATTGCACAAGTTCTGTTATTTTTGTAAAAAAAACAATGAAGTCAGCAAAGATTAAACATTTGTGTTAGTGTTTTAGAAAAAAAAGACAGAAAGAGGGAAAGTGTAGTATTTCTTACTAACTAGTAAGCCAAGTAGCCAGTCAAGTCTCTTTCTAACTTAACAATCTTGAAAAGTTTTCTCATCCATGTTGATACTGTATACTGATAGTCTTTGAGAATATAGTAATGCCTGCGTGTAGGTTCCTGTGTAAGTCTTCACAACAGATTGTCAGGTGAAATAATGGCCCAATTCTCTGTTGTCATCATCACATTCCAAAATCTGTCTTTTGCAGTCTCATCACTGTACTATCTATTGGGAAAAAGAACGTTTTCTACAGTTAACTGAAAATCTGCTGGCTGATGCTAGGTACCACAGGTAGAATTTTCAAAATGCTCAGATCTTAACGGGAATGATTTGTGTTGTTTAGCTGATTTCAAAGATGTTTTTATTTTTCATTTAGCTTTATTAGTTATATTTTTATGGCTCTTTGAAATCTTGATAATTTCATGACCTCGCATTATGCAACACCAAGCTATGTTTGAAATTATGCAACAAAAAATATTATTCATAAAATGTGTTCAACCAAAGAAATCAAGAATTTCTATACCATTATACAGGTATCATTAGTTTCAGGGGTCTAATTTAAGTAGTTTGTTGACTATTTACCACTCCTAATGGAAGATCTACATAATATAATTCAA
>JAUUEB010111824.1:0-14986 GCA_032362205.1 Clione limacina | reverse complement strand
ATAGCTGATTTGAAATCGACTGGTACTTTACCGCTCTTAAGAGAGGCGTTAATGATCACAGTGATAGGTTTGATAAGGGTATCAATGTTTTGCCTAAGAATACTGGTAGGTATTGGATCATACACATACACTGTTAACCTTGGAGCATATTGCACATAATAACACATAATACATAAAACAGTTTAACCTTTTAGCATATTGCACATAATAACACATTATACAATTACACACGTAGATAATGTTTTATGCATATGTTGCTGAATACGCATACAAGTTCATCAATGCAAAACGAAATACATAATGGTCTGACTTCTTTATGATAGTTTGTTTTTATGTAATGAATAATTAAATAACTTCTTGTGAACATGCTAGAATAATCAACATTACATCAAGAATGTCATGAAATTAGAATAACTTTGTTTGACATCGGCTTACGTTATAAATATTGTGTAGACCTTTCGACATCACATACATAATAAATCAAATAGTCCTGAAAGCCACGATATGTACTGGTCCCGGAGGAAGATTCTTAAACATCTGATGAGTATCCAATAGAGTCATGTCCTTCACATGTTGACCATTGACAGACACTAGACAGTCTCCCCTCCTGTTAAGTTTGGGATATGGAAAATATGAGTATTGTAATTGCTGCAACAAATCTAAAATTTTCATTATGCTCTGAGAATCGTTAAAAAAAATATAGAAATAGATCAGAAAATAAGGGTCATAATTTCTTTTCAAATCAAAACAAAATTTCCACAAGCTAATTAATTAACACTTTGCAAACAGAATTTGTTAAAATAATTAGAGGCAAATTTGAAAGAGAAAGACAACAATCTCTATAAATTTGCACATGAAAGATTGTGCTTGAAAAGAGAAAAAGAGAGAAGTGTGTCTGACGTAAAATCAAGCAACACATAAATAATACAGGTTATTGTACAGAAAATAATTAAAACACAGCACAATGTGTAGCTACATACATCTCGGTAAATAAACGTGCTGGTCATAATCTATACTGGTGTAGCTACATACATCTCGGTAAATAAACGTGCTATGTGATTATGACTGGTCATAATCTATTTTTCTCATGGTGCTACTTCCATAATAATCTTGTAAATATGCATCATCGATGAGTGACGATGATTTCTTTTTAAACTTAAAACTATTTTTTTTCAAAATCAAACAAAAAAGTAACAAGATTATAAGCTAACGTATTGAAAATAAGGTTTAAGTCAAACGGTCTAACAAGATTTGATTTTCAAAAAACGGAAAAAAGCACATGCAATTTAATTATTTGGTATGACATTAGCGTGTGTGAGAACACATTCTCTTTCTAAAACACACACATACAGTAATTGTATGTTTAAGAGAGATAATGTGTTTTTATCTGATCAATAAAGAAGCACAGTAATCACATTATTAGATGTAACTAAATGGTATGCATTACTGGCTTTCGGCTTTGATCTGCGTAAAAGTTACAAGTCCTTTAATAGATTCATAAGCCTTGAGGCAAAGTCTGGACATTATTTTTACTATACACGAATAGGAGAACTTTTTAACTAATCTAAGATTATTTGTATATTTCTGAAAAACTTAAAGGTATTTTGTAAGGTCGTTTGAGAAACATCGTCGGCATCTATAATAGTGATCAGCCTATAAACTTAAGCTCACTATATGGAAAGTCAAGAACGATAAATTTGTTTTGCTCTGTTTTGTTATTCAAATAAAAGGTTCTGTCCCTTTGCAGAAAACATTTTGTGTTCAACCATTTATCCATTTTTCTATAAAAGCATTACTTTGCATTCCCGTAAACAAATTCACGGATTGCATTAAATTCCCAGCCCTCCAAAAAATCAGTGTTGACCCCAAACTAATTTTAATTTCGCACTAGGTCAAAGCGTCAAATAAGTTAAAAGTTGTAATTTTCTACGAGAAACACTGAGCTTATTGTGTAACCCTTGCACAATTCAACCAAATTGATTGGGGAACGTCCCTTTAATGTTCCATTCTTTGAATTAAATGAAAACCTGAAAGAAAAATATTTACACGGTGGTCAAATTCTCCTGGATTATAAACTAATTACTAACAAGGAACATACATTCGCAAAGAAAGACAAACACAACAAAAAATTGACACTCATTGCCAGAGGTAGGCACGAGTACTGAGATTCGATACTCGTGAGAAGAGTAGAGTATTGACTTTTTTTCGAGTAGAGTAGAGTAGAGTAGAGTACTGAAATTCTCGAGTACTACTGGAGTATCCGCCCTCGAGTAACAATAGTAGTGCGAGTATCCATGAGTATCCACAAACCCGATACTCGAGTAGTACTTTGAAAAAGTAATACTCGAGTACTTGAGTAGTAGTGCGAGTATAATAATAATAATAATAATAATAATAATAATAATAATGTACATTTCTATAGCGCTTTTTCCTAAAAAAAATAATAAAGGTGTAAAGTGAAATTAACAAATGGCTCAAAGCGCTTTACATCACATTCAGAATAAAAATCACATTGTAAAACATTGACAATATAACAGATTTTTACAGTACTAAAATCGAACAATAAATAACAATAGCGAAGCATTTCCAGTAGCAATTTATGAGTATGAAGAAAACATGCAATTATTGATACGTTTTCTAGTACTTATATTATCTATGACTCATATGCTTTAATAAATAAATGTGTTTTAAGATCGCGTTTAAAAATTGGTGTGCTAACAGTCTCTCTAATACTCCTAGGAATGCTGTTCCATGTCAGTGGGCCATAATGTTCAAAAGATCTGTCACCATAAGTGATTAATTTTTTTCTAGGTATGAAAAGTAAAGTCTCGTCATTTGATGAGCGTGTATTTCTTATACCATGAGGCTTTATCAAAAGTTCTCTTAAATAAGCAGGTTCATTTGTTTTAAGAATTTTGTGACATAGCATGGCAGTTTTATATATTATTCTTTGTTTTACGGGGAGCCAATGCAGACTTTGAAGTAAGGGGGTCACATGATCACTTTTTTTCTTTCTAAAAATAACTTTTGCTGCACAATTTTGAACATATTGAAGCTTTTGTATAAGAAAATTTGGAAGACCTGCCAACAGACAATTACAGTAATCCATCTTAGATAGAACAAGTGAAACCATAAGCTTTTCAGTTACTTCCTGGGTCATATATTTCCTGTAAGTGCTTATTTTTCTAATACCACAAAACATGCTCTTACAAAGTGAGCTCACCTGGTCAGACATAGTCAGTTCTTCATCGAACATAACGCCAAGATTTTTAACACATTTAGTGGGAGTTATGACAGAACCATTTAAATTCAAATCAATTTTAGTTAAATTCTTCAATATAGAGGCCTTTCCAAGGATCATATATTCTGTTTTTGGCCCGTTTAGTCCAAGCATATTATCATTCATCCAAATTTGCACATGATTGATACATTCTTCAATTCTATGAATCTCAGTTAAAAGATTTCTTAATGGAACAGATTTGTACAACTGCGAGTCATCTGCATAAAAATGATATATATATTCAAACAATTTTATAATGTCAGAAAGAGGTGCAGTATACAGAGTGAATAGTACTGGCCCTAACACAGAACCTTGAGGTACCCCAAACTCTAAAACAGTTGTGTCTGAATAATTATTCAATATCTTTACACGATTAGTACGATTACTTAAGTAAGATTCAAACCACTTATGTACAATCCCAGAGATACCGAATGATGTATGTAATCTTGACAATAAAATTCCATGGTCAATAGTGTCGAAAGCTGCGGACAAGTCCAGCAACGTTAAAATACATATATTTCCACTATCTAGCGCGTTTAATAAATCATTGAACACCCTCAAAAGAGCGGTTTCTGTGCTGTGAAACATCCTGTACGCAGATTGGAATTTTTCTCTTAAATTATTTTTAATAAGATGTTCAATAAGCTGAGTAAAAACAACCTTTTCTAAGATCTTTGAAAGAAATGATAAATTAGAGACAGGCCTATAGTTGTTAAATTCATTTTGATCGAGGCCAGGCTTTTTTAATAAAGGATTTAAAATAGCTTCTTTAAAAGTTTGTGGTACACTACCAGTAGAGAGAGATTTATTAATAATTTTTGTAATGAATGGCACAACATCAGATAATGAGTCTTTAAGTAAATGTGTTGGCAATGCGTCAAGTTCACATGACTTTGACGGAGAATTCAAAATGATTTTAGAAACTTCTTCATTAGATACCTCTCTAAAAGTGAAAAAAGGCAGCCCTTTAAAAACACGGTCATTTTGATTCGGATGGGACGTTTGACGTAGACGATTTCGAATACCAAGTACTTTTTTATTGAAAAAATCAGAAAATAAATTTGGAAGTTCTGACATGGGAGGGGAGGTGGGGAACGTTGGTTGAGTATTTTTTCCGAAAAGCTCATTCATTGTCTGATACATTTCCTTACAGTTTTTGACACATTCAAATTTATTTTTGAAATACATTATCTTGGCCCTTTCACATAAAGATGTAACTTTGTTTTTAAAATATAGATAAATTTCTTTGTGGATAAATAAACCAGTCTTTCGCCACTTTCTTTCAGCGCGCCGTTTTTCTTGCTTTAGCTGTTTTTGTTCTAATGAGAACCAAGGGGAGAGAATGCGTTCGGTAACAGTTCTTGTTTTCACGGGGGCATGCTTATCAAGGACTTGTCTACATACATTATTAAAGTTATCAGAGTCAACATCGACAAGCGTTGAAAAACCAGTTTTTAAATCTGACTGGAAAATAGAAATATCAATTGATTTTAGATCTCGTGAAGTAACGCGCGTTTTTATTGGTGGTTTCTTGTCAAGTTTTGTTGTACACAAAATAAAATGATGATCAGACACTTGTTTATCAAATGTGTCTACAGATTGTAAAAAACTATCACATTCAGGGACAATAACCCAATCAATAGTGTGACCAAACGTTTGAGTAGGGCCGTAGACATATTGTTTCAAATCATGCTCACCAAGCAATTTAGTAACTTTCTTTGTAAGGGTGTTTGTGGTGTTTTCAAAATGTATATTATAATCACCTAGAAAAATACATTCAGTGTTTAAAATACAAAATTGAGTGATCATATTCTTAAAATCAATAAAAACAGTCATTGTACTTGTCACTTTTTATTGGTTTGTAGACACAGACAAGAGTCACTTAGCGATTTCCAAATTTCAATCTGATCATAGCAGCTTCAAAAGAATCATAGTTCAGGCAGTGCATTTCATCAATAAAACGTAAATACGAAGATTTCATCAAAAAGGCAATTCCGCCTCCACCTCTACCAATTCTAGGAAAAGAACGAAAATAATATCCAGGTGGCTTAATTTGTTCCGTTAGATGTTCGTCTCCCTTCTGTAACCAGGTCTCAGTAAGAAACATAATATCGACATTTTCTTCAAAAGTCAAGTCTTTGATTACTGATAATTTATTTCGACACGATCTGCAGTTTTGATGACCAATAAGAAAAGATGTTGATGGCGTGACATATACATTACTGGTGTCAATTTGAATAAGGTTGTTTTTGTTGACATTATTTATTGAAACACATGGTTGTGTAGTACGAGAAAACGCTCTTGTTTTTGTTTTCTGCGACCGGCGCGTTTACCTCTTCTTTTTTTAACCTTTTTCACACCCGTTGATACAAACTGTCTGTCTATTCCTGCTAAACACAACTCTGTCTGTAAACAAACTGACAGACGACTGCACTTACTTGACCGACTATGAAGCCACTCTGATGTATATCGAAAAGGTGGATCATGACACACTTTGAAACGCACTACTGCGTCCGTGGGTTCAATGACGTGTTGGAAATATTTGTTTTGGTAATCCACTGGCGAAATGTTATGATTTGACTTGAGTAGCACTCCCAAAAGACCAGAAATGGCGAATGATAATGTTAAAAACTCCATGATTGAGAATATAAAATGTCCAATATTTTAAAAACGAATTGTCCAATATAGATAAAAATTTCACCAAAATGTACACAGTAGATTCAAATACTTATATGCAAATATTCAATTATATAGTCACTGTAAAAATCTCCAAAACAACTAAAAATCACAAGAACGACACAGAGGCGAGATAAACGCAGCCGGTTAGGCGCTGTTTACACACAATACGCCACTTGCCTTTCGTAGCCGCTTATCGAATTCCATGCCGAAATGCAATATGCTTTTCGCCAATTGCCTACGTCACAAGTCACTCACAATTTTTGGCATGTAAATTGATTAGCGGCCACGAGGGGCGAGAGGCGTATGGCGTGTGGCTTTTTCTGTGTGAACAAATCGTACATGGGCAACTCTTGTTATTGCAAACATTAAAAATGGACGCCTCCCATTTTCGGTTGATCTCTACATCTAAAGATCTCGATATAAAGCCGTATGATACTAAGGTAACGACCGTTTATCATCAAATTATTGGCGTTAGGTTATGAATGGTTATCGTATCAGGTTATGTCCCTAAAATTCTTAAATCGAAAACATTGACTATTTTGAGAATCATGCAAATTAAGAGTTTGTTCGAGCTTGTTTATTTTGCAGTTATGGCTTTGTATCTATATATCTTTCTCTCTATCTCTAGCTTAATGGACCTACTGACAAGAAAACAGAATTATTTGCAACGACACACACCCTTGATATGATCTTTCTGTTCGACATAACTGACTATGTCAAAAGAAACAAAAACACTGCCCGTTTTAACCTTCAAACCCTAGAGACAGAAGCAATGGCTGATATCTACAGAGGAACCCTGACACAATTTGCCAAGACGGGCAACCCATCACGTGGTATATCTGGCCAATCACCAGCAGTCTGGCCTCGTTTTGATTCCAAGAATAAGGAGTACATGGCTTTGTCTGCAAATCCAGAAGCAAGAAAACAAGTTTACGGTCAGAGGGTATCCTTGTGGCAAGACTTTCTACCACAGATTACAACAAACATCTTTGCCAGGCATAGAGGATAAACACTGGCTACCACATATTTCAACCATGATCTTTACTAGTGGAAGAAGACGGACCACATAGGATTTCAACATCCCTCTTTGCTAGGATGAGAGAATGAAGACTGACCAAGATAGATTAAAAAACATTTTGTTAGGATTAGAGTTGATCACGTTTATTGTACATTAACAACAATTGACTACAATGAAACACTCGAGTCTTCGTGATTTAGTGTAAAACATATTATTTATATTTTAAATTAATAACTTCTGTCTTATAAAAGTGTGTTTTTGTAAATTTTGAAATCAACATTTTTGCTTTACAATTTAAATAAAATTCCTATTGTATCGCATTTTGACATTTTCCTTATTCATTTATATATATATTTGATATGAATAGACAAATTTGAAAAGTTATTCATCAGGCTCTACAGCTCGATCTCTGAGTGGGAAACAATGTCTGCGTCGTCGGCAAAGAGCATGTCTCTGATGACAAGATTTTTCACTTTTGTCATGGCTTTAAGCCGAGTAATATTCAAGAGGTCACCACCAGATCGTGTGTGTAAATAGATGCCGTCTGTAGCTGTACCAAAAGCTTTCTTCAGCATTTTTGCAAAGAATATGCCAAACAGGGTGGGCGCTATCACACAGCCCTGCTTAACCCCGCTAAGAATGTTGAAGAGCTTAGGGTAGGCGCCATCAAACTAGATGATCCCTTTCATATCCGTGTGGTAGGATTCAATCAGGCTGTGAAGCTGGGTGGACATTTAATCTTTTCTAGGATATGAACAAGTCCTATACGACTGACCTAGGTCAAAGGCCCTGGTTAGGTCGATGAATGCCATAAGCAGTGGTTGGCGTTGCTCTCTGCATTTTTCTTGTATCCGCGAAGCGAGACAGTCATGGCAATTGTTGATCATTCAGGGCGGAATCCACACTAAGATTATGGATATACTTTCTCACCCAAAACTGCAGTCTCTTGAGGGCTATCTTGGGGACCTTACCAACAATACTAAGAAGGGATTGTTGAGAGTTTTAAGAAGGGGTTCTTTTGCGCACGTTATGACTTCTGCAGGGATACCATCCATGCCTGGTGCTTTCCCAGCTAGGGGGCTGGGAATTGTTTTTGTCAATTCTTCTCTGGTTGGCATTCTGTCAAGCTTAGTCATACAGGGTAAGAGTGTAATGGCGTTGAGAGCTGCATCTGTTACAAATGTCTCCCGATGATAGAGTTCAGAGTAGTGATCTACCCATCTGAACATCTGTTGGTACTTATCGGCAATCACTGTGCCGTCAGTTTTCTTGAGGGGAGCTGATTTGCATAGTGCTGGTACTGTGGCTTTCTTTATCCCTTCATACAGATCTCTTTATTACATGTGTCTGCTATTTGGATTTTCTGGGTTAGCTTTAGTCATTGAAAGTTGTCACTCTCCCTGGCAGTTTTCTTTGAATCGAGGCTGGCTTTTCTTAGCCACTCTTTTGATGCGTCACTGGGCTCCTTTTAATGCGCAATGGGTGCTTAATTTTTGTTCAGCATGTGCTGGCAATTCTGTAAATTACAATTCACTTAAACTTTGTTTCTGGGTAACACAACGTGACCAATGGTAAAACAACAACAAATCTCATATCAAACAAAACCGGAATATTTATATTTGAATATGCAAAAAACAGAAATTGTTAACTGTTATAGTTTTCTCGTAATAACAGTTTTCTTTTGGATCATTAATTAACGACACCGTGTATACTTTTTTTCAAACTTAACTTTCAACTGTTCTGTGGTCTAATTATTTAAGCGTCTGTCTATCTGACAGACGATCCGGGTTCGAACCCGTCAAAAACTAAATTTCATGTTTTAATAGGTTGAAGAATAGAAAGTTCTACTAAGTCAAGTACTTCAAGGGGAAACTGAGGTTTTCTGGCATCTCAACTTACCGCGTTTTCTTTGATAATGTTCTATGAGAAACCCAATGCTGTCGTGGGCTGTGTAAAACCCTCAGTTTCCCCTAAAAGTATGATTCAAATTAGCTCATAACTAACTGCAATCCTGGATTTATTTGCATATTTATTTCCATCAGATCCCACTTAACTATAAAAATATACTTTAGTGTAGCATGTTCAAATATTTTGATTCTGTTTCTTCATATTTTAAATTGGATTATTTGAAATGAAATACAGTTCCGCAGGAATGCAACTTGCATCAGCTTAAAAAGTTTCTCTTTCCTCCATTGATTGACATTTACCAGTTATTTTTTAGCTTATTAATGGTTTTAAACACATAAAAATATAAATTTATTGTCTTGTTGCGGCGATGATAGCAATGGAAATATTGAATAAAAGAAAAGGACGAACGATCTACATAGTAATAAAACAAAACAACTGAAACTCAATCAAGTACTGAACTTACTGAATAACACCTTTTTTCGTGTGGGATTTAATTTCGCGAATTCAGAAATAAACTTTCGCGAAGGACTTATATTTTCGAACCCAAGCCAGTCTATAAATGCGATTGTCTTTGTTTCGCGATATTTAAAGGATTTGCGGTTGTTCTGACAAAATCCACTTAGCACTGTCTTAGACTTAGCTCACACGTAGACCTTCAATTCAAATTTGTGTTTTGTTAAATTAGTAACTTTCCCAGCTAACGAACCATTTTATTTGAATATTTTGCCTATACATTTTCTCGTGGAATTTAATTTCGCGAATTGCACAGTTTCTCGCTTTATATGCGTAAGTAAATCACTCGCGATAAAAAAAAAGAACATTATACAGTAGCTGGAAAATCTGAAACGAAGGGGAGGTAAACAAATAAATGAAGTTGTTGAGTGGTTCTTGCATGAGTGATGGGGAGATAATCAAATAAATAATGTTAAAGTGAGATGACTACATTCCCTCAATTAAAGGGGAGATAACCAAACAAATAAAGTTGCCGATAGATGATTTCATCCCTTCAATTAAAGGTGAGACTACAACATAAAAAAAGTTGAAGTTTAATGCTCTCATTTTTTGAATTTGTGCTTTTAACTACTCGTTGACGAAAGGAATTGAACTTGCAACATTTTTAAAACAATCTGTCAACAAACCTTTGTATACAATTGTGTTGGAGAGAGGCTGTGATATGCTGTGATATGCTGTGATATGCTGTGATATGCTGTGATATGCTGTGATATGCTGTGATATGATGTGATATGCTGTGATATGCTGTGATATGCTGTGATATGCTGTGATATGCTGTGATACGCAAACCTTACCTTACTGCTCCGAGATGAACGATAATCATTGAGTGACCGGCTCATTTTACAAAGACAAATAAAAAGACTACCAACTAAGATATGAACGTAAATAAGGTTTTTTATTTACGATCACATGAACTCAAAACAGATTGATAAACAATAAATAAAATAGATAACAAGTTGTTTTTTAAATGACATAAACTATCTATATATGAAATATTTTATTCATTGTCGCCAACAGAGGACACGTTAGATATAAATAAAATAGAATGTTCTACATGTTTAAAACGTTCAATGTCATGATAAGAATAATTAAAAAATATATAAACATACAAGATGATGCAATAGTTATATTATATACTGATGTTAACATTGATCCTATATCGTGTGAAGACTTTGAACTACACAAACTACTATCTGTTTTTTATATATGTTTCATACCTTCATTGACATTATGATCAAGATTTAATTCATTCCAAAAATAACGGGACCCACTACGAATGCTTCTGTTTATATTATAAAACTTTTGAATTTCACAAAAACGGTCTCGATGACCCCCCCCCCTCCAATGTAGCGACCGTAAGTCATAGTGTTGCAGCATTTGAAATACGATGCTTTCTTCTTAACTACAGCTTTTATCAATTTTACGGATTATTCCTTACGAGCATTTTCCAAAGAACCGCTCAACCCTTACTGGGTGACGCCATTTACAAAAACAGACTGGCGTAATCTGTCTAATCATACTTTTGCATCGCGTTCGTCATTTAATACATTCGATAGGTTATTGGTACTGACAAAAACGTTTGTAACTGGCCGGTTGTTTTTGGAACGAACGAAAAAGTGAAGGTATTTGTAAAGTTTTAAAGAAGTGACTGCTCATGCGGTTTTTTTTAATACTAATTTTTTTTAATATCTGTCTTTGCTGTTTGAAAATACTTGTCTTGGGTTTTTTAAAAGACAATTCGTTTTTATCATTACGTCTATAATCAAACTTTAGATCTTAATCAATTAAACAAAAAACAACCTGTTGTTGTTTTGACACACATTAATTATTGACCAGTGGTCACATCATTGCATATATTGACCGCTGGTCACATCATTGTAAATATTGACCAGTGGTCACATCATAGTATATATTGCGTATAATTGATACTGTTGACTTTAGAGAAAAACCAGATGTCTTTACATCTTTAGTTTGTTTATAATTTCAATTCAGTTATATGAACATATAATAATATCCTGTACATTTTTAGTAACAGTGCATGTCTTTTTCTCATTATTCAATCATATGGCTTATTAGCTTCATGCATGAAGCCACATAATTCACACACAAAACATTGCTTTTTCTTTTCTAAAAATATCGGTGTATGTCCTTGCAATTGCATGAATAGTTATTGCTTTTGCTTTTTCATCCCAAAATAATGATTGCTATTCCTTACAACGTGACTGAACGTATGATTGTATCCCTTTGTTTGCAGTAAGGTCATTGATTTTCATTTTCATTGCCTACAAAATATGGTTGTTATCCCTTTTCATTGCAGGAAAAGATTATTGCTGCCATTGCACATTAATGGTGAAACAAAATGGAAATAATTTTTGGTATTTCAATGTCCAAACATTGATACATAGTCTTTGAAAAGTGATATCTTAGAAACATATATTTAAAGGGTTATCTTTTCTTGTGTTACTTTTTAATATGATTTCAAAGAATAAACAAGTTTTTTACAATGATAACATTCGAAATGCACTTTATAGGAAAAAATGTCTAATTAAAGAGCTATTGTACCTCTTTTGTTCAAAATAGTTGGGCAATTATAAAGGTTGCTATTGTTAACTTGTCAATTTATATATATATATATATTGCCGATATAAATATATATTCAAATAAATATTGCAAACATGTCTAGGTCATCGAAGTTAGAGCAAAATTGAGAGAAATTTATGAAAAAGTTGCATTGATTGCGTTCGCTAAAATAATAAATGTCAACCAAAAAGAAATAAAACTTTTCATTCTAACACACATCCAGATAATTAAGTATAAACATACATAATGATTAATACAATAATCACATACATAGCATCACTTTTACCCACCAATACAAAACTCATTAATTATCAGTTAATTAAGTGGCTTGAGAACCTACACCTCGTGTTGGTAAATAGAACAACAAATGAGTCTCTGTCTCTGAAAACATGCACCAACCAATCATCGACAGAGGTACAAAAAAATAAATGCTATATATTTGTACTAATTTGAACCTAACTTTCCAAAATGTCCCCCTCCTTAAAAAAAATTCAGCCGCCGATTTGTCGCCCCAATTTAAAAATCCTTGATACGCGAAAATACCTTTGCGGGGTGGACGATGTCATGACGGTCCTGTGTCCATCGCTTCATATTTTAAAGACATTAAGAGGTAGAGTAAGTCGTTGGGTATAAATGGCTGCCAGTGAAAAGATAGTTAGCCTCTGTTGATAAATAGTATGTGTTACTTCCTACTAACAAAGTAATGTTAAATGTAGGTAGTTAATAAGATATAATGACACTTAAAGTCATCAACTATATTCATAGATTATTGAACCATAACATATCAAGGCAAATTGTCTTTCTTAGTCATCTAGTAAATTGATTGCATGCACAGTGTTATTGCAGACCGACAACGAACTTTGAAAATGCACTCATGGCCACGATCGCATTCAACTTTACATATTAGATATTCTTTCATGCTTTAATTTATTGGCAAGAGTTTATTTAACAGTGTTAACAAATTAGTATAATGATTATAAATTATCAATAAACTTGTATAAAAAAAATATAGACAATTGTGAAAATACAAAAAGCCTCCTTAGCAGCACATAATAACCGGATGTGATAGACGGTGGAGAACTGAAATGTTTATTGTCCACCCTATTTGGCACTTTGGAAAATGATTTATATTAGTTCCATATTTGTCACTGATGGTCACTGATGGTCATTCATTTGGCAAAGAGTTGTTATTTGAGGTATTTTCTCTCTGACCATACTAGCAACGGCATTTCAGTCAATGAATGTCAAGACTTTAATAATAACTACAAAGTGGCAAGTTATTGTGGCGTTAATAACTTCCAATCAACATGTTTCTCTAAACCAAGCTCATGACAGGAAGACAGAGTTTATGGATGGCAGTGGTCCAGTGTCTGGGAATGGTGTCATCATGTCCGGATCATTAGCAAGTACAGTGGACATACCAAGACTCATGGAAGTAAAGTATTCCTCACTTGTCAGATGAGGCACTGGAGCACTATGGGGGTGATGCACTGGAGATGAGAGTACAATAGAATTGTTGAAACATTTTTAGCTATACGTAATGATTACTCTGAAAATATGCGCGTAAACATTTAAATGTATTAACAAATTGTTCTCAACGATGTGATAACATTGAATATATTTGTAATAGTATCAACCTGATTAAAAACACTAATTCAAACGTCACAACAAAGAATAGGGAGAATGCTTTGTTAGGATAGCTGGGGCTTTATCAAAAAGTAAACGATAATATTTTGTTCTTCTGTTTTTAATTACAAAAGTTGCTGTATGGTGCTACTGTTGACAGTAAATTGCGCTAAATAATTTATCAGGCTACCAACGATTTGATATAAAGATATCACCAGACTCAGGTAATGCTCAAATTGCAACAACAAATCACACTCGGTAGACCACCGCTTTTTTGTTCGAGGTTTTTGACATTCTTTGATGTTATAACAATCGATGAATTTAACGCTGCTTTTTCTCGTGCACCCCGGACAATTCTAATCACGAATACATTTTAATTGCTTTACAAATTGCTGAATCATCTCCAAGAACAACCACCAACTGGCATATGAAAGAACTTACTGTGAGCCATCATCCCATGGTGAGCCATCGACCTTGGACTTGGGCAACTTCCGGCTCCACTATTGGTCATTGTACTGTACAGGCTGTAGTCTTTACTGACTTGTCCGTACATCCCAAGTGTGTCTTTAGATCTGAATGTTTTATCTAACAGATTAAGTGGATCACTAGCCTCGTTGTGGTAGTGAGAACTTCCCATTGCAAGTCTTTGTTGAATCATAGGGATGTGTTCAACCAATGGCTTAGAAGGCCCCGGAAACGTGGATGGCGAAAGGAAATCTGAAATATAAATGAATAAAATAATAAAAGCAGTACCATTGTTTTGCTCATATTTAAAATTTAAGGAGAAATCATATAAAGGTGTTTCTATGATTTGGGGCACGATTATTATATTTAGTTATATACAATTTATCATATTTCGAATGACTTCTAAAAGCTTTCGTGAAATCTTTTTTTTAAATGTCATTTCAGTTCAAAACATTAACAAAATTCAGAAAATCAACAACTGATAAGGCTCATGAAGAAAAGTGTAATGATGTCTCAAACCAACTTTGAGCTGAAAGTGTGTGCTTAACACTATGAGTACATGCTTGCTTGGTTAGAATGATCTTACTGTTCTGTTTAAAGAATTATATTATACTCTCCAGGGCAAGAGTCATCCTTCTTTGACACTACCTGACATTTTGAACAAAATTAATGACAAAAAGTTAAACAAGTGCATTCATTAATAAGTACATAACAATATTGACGTATGCCACCAGTGATTTCAAATGAAAAATAGTGGGGCATCATGGTGATATTGGTGAAATATGAAATCCCACTTAGTGTTTCAAAATTGATTAAATATAAAACTGCATTCAATTCTGTACAAGATGCTTTTTATTTTTTGTGAATATCTTGTACCGTTTACAAATGGCGCCACTTTTTGTTCAGGCACATATCAG
>JAUUEB010111713.1:0-14991 GCA_032362205.1 Clione limacina | reverse complement strand
CAATTTTGTAATACATTTTATCATTTTCTTCAATTTTGTTACATGATAATGTAAAAAATGAATCAATCTTTCAATTTTAAACATTTGAATTTGTTCATCTAATGATTACTATTTTTAGTGCCTACTCAAAGACTACTCGAGTAGTTGAAAATGTCCAACTACTCTAATCTGTTCAAGTAGTCTACCGAACTACTCGACCACAACAATGTGAGACATGCAAGCCTGAGTTTACTGGAGAGTAAGCTCAGTCATGAGTGTGTAATTCCCGCTAATTCAACAGAGCTTTGCCTTGTCTGCTGATATGCAAATGCTCAGAGATGGGATGGGTTTTCTAACCATATTAAGAACGTTGTTATCCTCACGAACTCATGTAAACAAATTCCTGTTTGAACTCTGACATAGACCAAAATACTACAACCATACATAAGGCGTTATCAGATTTCCAATGTACATGTGTGGTGACTTTGTCTAACTGCCACAAGCCTCCTAATAATGAAGTTATAATAAACAAGGTGTTTAAGGATAAAATACTCACATTCAGTATGAGATGTTTCAACTCGTCATCAGTAATGTATGCTGTTTTTTCACTGACTTCTGAGCACACCTTACTAGAACCTAGATAGGGTAATAAAAACATCTTTTTTGAGGATTAACTTAAGACATAATGTTAGAAAATACCAGAGACATATTTTATAATATTACAAGCAGGAAAGACTATCATACATATCTTATTAAAACAAAAAACATTTTTAATACTCGTGAAAATGAAATAAAAACAAATGTGAAACATGAACATTTTTTGGAAAAAACGCAAAACTACTAGATGTTTTATCTGCGATAATTGTTTATTTGAAATGACACATGAAAATTAAATTTTTATGATTGGTATTTTTTAGACAATAAAAAACATATATCTTACATAACATACACTTAAATTAAAAATAAAACCAACCATCTAAGGCTTAGATGGTTGGTTTATTTTTAATTTGAGTATTTTCAATTTTTAATTTAAGTGTATATAATAAGCGTTTCGGCGCACTCTTGAATCAAAAGATTCTTCTTATTCATATCTTACATTACAGTTGATTTGTTAATTCAAAGTCGAATGCTCAAAGTTACCACCGGCACCCATTCTTGTGAAAGCACCTATCATTTGTTATTGTTAACTGCATGCTCAAAGTGACAACTGTCACCCATTCTTGTCAAAGCACCTATCATTTGTTATTGTTAACTGCAGCAATGCATGTTTTGGCTGAATTATTACCTATGTTGGTGTGATTGCCTCTAATGAGATCATTAGGTCACTTTGATAACACTTCAAGTTGACTCAAAAGGAAACCAATCCAAGGGGTTAAAATCAAGGTGGGGAACTGCCCAAGCATGCTCTGTTCAGCTGCTAACAGACAGGCCCTAGAAATCCTCGTGAAGCCATTAGAGAGAGCTTGTCAATAATTTGGAATTGCTCCATGTTACGTGAACCACTACTGATACAGATTGTGACGGGGTACTTGTCTGAGTTTGATCTAGAAACTCTTTAATGTGTTCACCATTGCCGTACAGCCATTATGACATAAAATGCACAAAAAGGAAAACATTTAGAATGGATGGTTTTGTGTTAGGGCGTAGTGTGAGATAATTATTATTTTTCAACTTTTTTAGTTCATTTTCACATTTTATACATTACATTGTAATCAAACAAAAGCAGTAACAGAAATCATTCCTGTCAATAAAAAAAACGGAATAATAGTAATATTTCCGTAGTAGTAGTAGTAGACAGTAAATACATGTTTGATTATTGTTAGTAATACTGATAGAAACAGCTAAGACAGTACATCAAATATACAATGAAAAAGGTTAAAAGGAATCGAATATGGACATATTATTTAAAAAAAACAGGGTTTGTAAGCAGTATAATGAGGGCTTTAGGAATGGATTAATTGGTTTTTAGCAGTACAACCTAAGCACATACATGGTATATATAGAGGTAGAATGTCAATAATTATAATGGGATGTTCGTAATCCTATAATTCTAAAATGAAAGATGGTACAAATTGTTCCCATGACTGATGAAATGGTTGACCATGCAATTCAAAAGTCAAATACGAGGTGTTGTGCCAATATTGACCTGTCTGAATCATATGCCAGAAGGCATAAGCGGTTTGAACAAATTAAGCTAAGTATTCAATTTTGTTAAAGTATAAAGAGTTCTTATGGATGTGCTTTTCGAAGCCGTATTTGAAGTACAATTTGAGATGGAAACGATGTATATGTAGTATTTGCCCATTGAAATGATATAGTTGGAAGCAAAATAAGACTGAATTGATTCAAGTCAGTGTTTTAAGTCTTGTCTTAGGATTATTGATATTTTTGTATATTACTACGTCTCACAAGTAGACAAAAGTGACATCATCATTCTCTTAATGTTTGAGAACTTGTGGAAATGTAATCTTTTTTGTTAAGAAATAAAAGCGCTATTCAATTTAAAGTTGTTTACCTGTTTGTGGATCACCTGTTACATGAAAGAGAAGAGTTGAATGAGGTGATAGCTTTTGAACTATCTATTGCATTTTTATAATGAGTATATATCACAGAGTTATTGTTAAGATGATAATTATACCCGGAAATCATTTTTTATCAAGCTCAACACTAATCAACCAAAGGATTATAGCGATTATTTTAAGCCTATTTAAATCATTTTGTGAAAGGGGGCATGGCGACCCCATCCCCATGTTGTAAAAAAATTGAAAGAGACGTAGAGACAAAGTTAATAAAATAATATTTATCTCTTAAATGCCCAATTCATAACAACATAATAAGTGGGAGGACATAGGAATTGACCGTATTTTGGGGAGCAAAAAAATAAGATTTAAGCTGAAAAACACTCATAAATGCTTTACATTTTTGCATTTTCTAAACTAATTTGCAAATTTACTCGGGGGAGGATACCAATTGATAATGAATTGCTTGCCCCAATGTCTCCCCTTACTTTCAAATCCTGACTACACGTCCGACATTAGATCTAGGCAAACTATTGTTTTAGGGTCAAGAATATTACCGTTGGAATGAAACCTTTTCAGTCAGTGTGCAATCTCCAATGTTGCTTAAGATGATAAAACAGAACTGAAGGCGAACAGACAATTCATGAGACTTACCTTTTAAAGAATTTATATGTTGAACCGCCATGCGCAATACAGTCAGTTTATCTAACTTCCTGTTCATAGCACTACACATGGGTATTAAGGCAGAGAGTTCGGTGATGTAAGTGTTCATCTTGTCCCGTCTTCGCTTTTCTATCTCGCTGTGGTTTTGACGAGTTACTGGACTCAGGCTGGACAGGAGAGGTGTTATAAGATAAATGTTTAAGTTTAGTTACAGGCATGTTTAAGACATACAGACAGAAAACAGACATATTACGGAGTCCAATAGTTAATCTACTATAGTATGCTGAGGCATGAGACATGTATTAAATAATGTAATTTATGTATATTCTACAGCTCTTATGATGAAGTTAAACTTCGAAAAAATTCAAAGTTAAATTAATTGCATGATATTATTTCTTGATTTTAAATCATATATCAGCTTGTTGATGACATAAACCTAGCATGAGGTCATTACCCAAAATGGCGTCTGCTGCGCGTGTGTAATGATCATTAGCGTCATATATACAAATGATGTAACCTTTGCAAAATGTATATATGTTGCCCATATGTTGTTTAAACCAACCTGGGTTTCACAATAAACTTGAAACTTGAAACTTCTATCAAATGAGACAATATGTGTTATACGCCTTTATTTACTTTCGTTGCAAAAGAGAAAGAAGAGAAAAAATCTAACAAGAATAAGTCTCTATTCCAGGCACGTATCTAGGATTTTAAAATAGGAGAGGAGGCAAATCGGTGGGGGACAAACACAAAAAAAATATGTGTAAATGGTGCAATTTAATAGCATTTTTTTTCTAAGATGGGGGAGACTGCCCTGCCCCATCCACCTAGATACGCCCCTGCAACCATCGTCTGATCAAGATGACCTCGTGACATTGCATGCGAGCTAAATATTGCAAAGTCAGTTTATGAAACAATGACCGATGTGATAGTGAATAGAAAAGCATGGCGCAGGGTCTGGGTATGTCATTGTAACTTGTAACTCATAGACCGCAGAATAGACGTTTATGAGAATCAGGGTGGCAGAAAATAGTTTGCCTTACGCCGATACCTTTTTAACCCTTCTCCTTACTATGGGTTTGCGTATGTCGACCTTGCATACCACCAAAACAATGGACATTTTTTAGATTAGTTAAAAATTGTGCAAATTTAGAGCACTTTAAATCTCAAACGGGGATCAATGGCCGCGAAGCGACCGAAACTTTGAAAATAAGTAAAAAAAAATTGTGCAATCTAGAGCATTTTGGATCGAAATGGGGCGGGGGCGTTTTTCATTTCTTTATTTATTTTTTTCTTCCCTTACCGTGATGAAATCAGAGAATCGGCCACTTTTGCCAACCCGATGAGACTTTAACAAACCTCATTACTCGCGATGATACATGGGTTTAATATAATCAGGTGCGTAGCTAGGATTTCAAATGGGGAAGGGGAGAGACAAATCGGGCAAAGCACCGATTTGTTTATAAAGGACATTTTTTTTTAATTAGGTGTGAATGGTGTACATTTATAGCATTTTACCCTCAAGGGGGTCATTGGCCCGTATCCCCCTAGATAGGCACCTGATATAATCATGTCACACCGATTTGACATGTTTGGTTGTAATCAGAACTAAATAGAGACTTTTAATACATTCGACGAGTAGAGTGACACCATTAACAAACACCGTCATCACCCCTAACCCTCTCTCATCTCCCATATAAAGTGTTTGGCAGCCTTGTTATTGACCCTTGACCCTTGAGACTGGTCATTTCCAGCTTACAAGATGAGAACAAAAACGTTGTAAGTAAAGAGACTGAAAAATAGGCAACAAACTCGCGTAGAAACAAAAGAAAGTGATTATCCATCAACGTATCCAATATAAGCAGACAAATGAAATGTCATTAATCAGGCGCGTAGTAGCAAGGGGGACATAGGGGAATGCCCCCCCTCCATTTGAGATCTAAAATGCTATAAATGTGTACCTTTTATTACTAATCTCAAACATTCTCGCCGATTCAAGGCCATTGCTTTGATGATATTCGAGGTTGTCCATCCCCCATTTCAAAATCCTGGCTACGCGCCTGAGGATGGCAATAGTTATATGTCAATGACAAGGACATTTTTTTATGTTGAGGTATTTCATTATCTTCAACTAGGTCCATGTCAAAATAAAGGTCATAAAAGGTCACTCACCCTGGTAGCCTCGAGTCCATGTCTGTTATGTCGTAGCATGAGCTCGATTGACCCAACGACATGCGGCCCCTTGGGTCATCATCATCGTCAGAGTCGAATGGGCTGAAACAACATAAGGACATTGATTAAAGAAATAAGATACACCTCATGAATCAATGACGTTTTACGCTTTTTTGTAATTCCTTCGCATATAATCAAGAGCAAGACAAGACAATGTATTGATTCCAGTGCTTCAAAGGTCATTCAACAGATATCAGTGCCATTATAAATAATGTGAATACTTTCTCATTTGACACATATCTTTTTCAAATATTATTCTTTAAAACGTTTAAAACGATCACACTGTCATCTTGTGATCTATGTTATCGCGTGCTTATTATAATCACGCCTACATTAGTGTGACATTATTAAGAGTAGGCAACACAATATGAGATTCCTTCATAATACCACCTTTTGTGGTAATTAAAATCGGTTAGACCCAACATTAAAAAGAAATGACAGACCAAATAAAGAAACCCTCCGGCAATATATTCTACACTTCTCTTAACAAATGAGCTTTTTTGTTGTTTTAAACCCGTGGCGATATTTTATTTCTGTTCATACGTACTAAATTCCAGAAATGGAATGCTTAACTTATATAATTTGGGTTTAGAGACTTTGAAAAACGAATATATTTTTCAATATATAACACAGACGCGTAGCCAGAGCGACATGGGGGAATACCCCCCCCCCCCATTTGAGTCCAAAATGCTCTAAATTCGCATAATGTTTTAGTCATTTTCAAAATTTCGGACGTTTCGCAGCCATTGGTGGACAGAAAACACCCCCCCCCCTCTCTTAAAATACTAACTATCCGCCTGATATAGTGTGCTTGATTTGATGAAGATAACTCGCACACTTTTTCCTCTGTTTAATGACACAAATTATGATGTAAGTTTGATGAAACAAGTCTTGTATTATTGTTAATAGTGTTGTTTGCTATTTGGGAATGTCAATATTGAACTCAGAAAATGTACATATGTCGACAAAAAGAGCTAGATAATAAACACCAGTAATAACAACAAATAAATACAAAAGCATGCTATAGACTTGACATACAAGCTTCATAGTTATCATTTCATCATGTAAGCACACCGTGAACCCAACTACTTCACCTTCTTAGCTATGAAAAATAGATTAACGTTGCTATTATCTTTTTATGCATGTTGACAATTCAAGTTAAAAGTTCAAAGAAAACAAATCCTAGACCTAGATGATTTAATGGTCTAGATGATTTAATGGTCTATATAATCATTGCGATATGTATGACATACATATCTTAAACACCATAAACGATTACATTTTCTTCTTAGAAAAACATACCGGGACTATACTTTGTTATCAAAATAGGCTAACGAAAGTTACAATGAAAAGCATCTAGACGGAAGTTAACAGTCAATAATCATTTGTCACTAGTTTTCATTATTTGATATAAATGAAACAACACAAGAATCTTTAAATTCATACTCTACCATTAGAACATTCAGCGACATTTTATTTTAACTGAGCCCTGAAAATTCCATTCACCAAGTATATGAATATTATGCTCCAGAGAAGTTTGTAGTTATTTCTGAAAACCCATTTTTATTCTGATGAATAGAGTATTTTTAAATAATAATAGTATACACCCAGTAACAAGGGAAAGTGCCCTTACATGCGTTTACTATACCCCTAGGTTGTATTTCTCTCTATAATTCAATGAATTCAATCGTGCTACTATATTTCCATAACACACGGGGAACCATGATGCTTTTGCGCGTGTATTACTGCCTCGAGTCGTCACTAGCGACGACAAGGAAAGCTGAAATTATCGTCAATCATTTTCCGACTTTTGGGAAACTATCTTCTATGAGTTTCGAAGTTTTGGGCAATCAGGTGTAGAGTCCTGACTTTTTGAGAATTTTAGAAACATTTGCCGCAAACTGGACTTGAACCACGCCCACTGGCCTTGCAATCCAATGCCTTATCAACTGGACTAACCAGCTGATAGAGTCAAACAACAACACGACTATCAAAACGAAACCATTTCGCACCAATTTCCGCACGTCAAAGCACAAATATCTAAACAAAGCGACAGGGAAAGGCCAGTCTTTGTCGAATATACTTGTATTTGATTCTTCGTTTTTCTTCTTATACTCGCAAGCTTATTAATTATTACAAGAAGTACGCATGCCACTTATAAGACACTAAAAATTGATTAAATACATAATACTCGGTATCAAATGAAGTCACCTAGATAACTCTATAGGTTATGACAACCAATCCCAGATCATGTGACGAATTGATACTGGAAAAAAACATCCTCATACTTTAAAAGTTAGAAATACCCAAGATACGGAGGGTTAACGGCTTTTTTAAAAGGTAAAGGTTCCAATTTCCAGATGATAAATTGTTATTTTTGATTAATGAAATACCTAATACAGGAACTAATCAATAACTATTGTAATACTAAATGTTAGCCAATGGCGAAAATATGTATCGATCGCATGTTTACTCTTAGTAGAGTGAATGGAAGTGCCTATGCACTGTGGGTTGAATAAGGAATACAGCCCGCTTGTCTTTTGGTATGATTGTTATTGCCTCATGAATTATAATAAACACAATAAAAAGCATCCGGCAAGATATTTAACATGGCGCATTGATTTTGTGATTACTCCTATTCACACTTTCTATAATAATAGATCAAATCTGCTTATTTCATCCTCACTTTCGAAGAGCTTTACGTGTTAGCATCATCTAATAATATTGCAGCTATAAACTCTTGATCTTGTGTTTATTTTGTTTTCTGTTCAAGGGTCAACAAATAAAACCCATAAAAAATGTTGACGTTATTTTTTTGTTATTTTGAAAATTGAAAAAACATAAACTTACTCCGCAGACATCGCGCTCTGCTTCCTCTTGCGCTCCATTGAAGCCTCCATGGGTATAAGCTGGACAATGGGGCCGCTTTGCTCGCCCACAGGGGTCGTTGGTGCTACCACGGACCCCGCTATGGCAGCCGAAGGTAGATGTAGAAGTAAAATGTTTGGGGCTTCAGTTCCAGGGACAATTCGGGGGCTTTTTGAAGGGGGCGCCACAGTGGCAGGTCGGTGGAAAACTGCTTTGAAAGGATGCTGCTCCCGTTGATTGTGACTTTTTCAGGATTCACTCTTGCCAAATAGTATTTTGTCTGTAAAGAGAGAGATTTTAAAAGCATTTAGTTTGTCTACATCTAAGGATCTCTGAAAACAGCACACCCATTGTAACTACATCGTAGTTGATCCAATTATCAAATAGGCCTGTGTTTATGGAGATATGCAAGTGTATAGTCAAGTCTTTTCAATGACAGCTACCATAGACTATAAACCGAGCACATATATGTTAAGAACATATTTAATTATAATTAAGAAAACTCTTAGGGATGTACTCAAGTATTTGCTAAAAATAGTTAGAGCCATTTGAACATTGTAATAACACAAGCCAGTCGCAAAAGAGAAATACTCAGCTCTTTGATATCATGAGTCATGAGTAATGACAAAACAAATGTCTAGACCTCTACGCTCTTCTTCAAAGATTATTTTGAATAAACCCATTCCTAAACTCAAAACGTTCGGAGAGCGAGCTTTAGACTCAAGACACATCTTTTTCGCATTAGCTTTTTTGCTAAAGAGTGGCCATACTAACTCTCTAAAACACCTTGTTGTAATTTGAAAGATCAATGTATTAATCATTTGATAATTTCTTTTTATTTTTAGAATGATCTGCATTCATTTTAATGGCGCGTGTGTGTGGTTGTCTGTATGCATTATGTACATATTACACATTTCCTTTGAATTGCTGTAAATAATTGTAAAGCGCTTGAGCTTTTTCCAAAGGGAAAGTGCTATATAAATTCCATTATTATTATTATTAAGGTTAAACATTTCAAAGGTCCCATCCCATGTCAGTTCCGTCCCACCCATGTCAGTCCCGTATTCATTATTTTGTCAAATCAATGTAAAATAAGTCAGTACATACCTCAAATGAAAAGTCTTCAAAATGGCTGAGAGTGATTGTAGCCAGGTGCTGTAGAAATCAAACACTGCATCATCCATAGAGCCTTGACACATTTATCAGCGATCAGGGATTTATGGAGATTTAGGGATTAGGTAACACCGTCATGCCACATGGGAAATTTTGTCGTTGACACTTGCTGTCACTGGACTGTCAATAGCACCTGTTATAAGAAGAAGAAAAAACTTTACACAAAGCCAAAAGTTAAATCGTTAATCGAGATACAAGAACTGTATATCAGACTCACAACAATTTTGGTGCGTTTTCTATATCTTTGGTTAGCTTTTGTCTGGTGCCAAAACTGTGGAATTCTATCAAATGCTTGACTTTTTACCTCTACTGACCGAAGTTCTGGTTATAGAAAATAGTTACCAACATTTTCAAAGTTCTACAACAAATATTTTGAGCGGACATATTTTGAAAAATACCAAATGGTTATGGAGAAATTATTATTTACATTTGCTAACTTCCTATTTTTATAAGCCAGATTTTACTTCGTCATTTTTTCATGTTAGTTATGAGTTTAAAAAGTGTCTATCAAGCACCTTTATTATCATCTACAAATCTTAGATTTTAAGAATATAAGTGGTAGAATTTGTCCTTAAAGATAAAACCAATCTCTGGTATTGCTCATGCCCCAAAAAGGTCCTGTGTATAGTTTAGAACAGCATACCTTTATAAATACTTTATTGATTTTCTTGAAATTTTTCAGGTACATTTTTTGATACATTTTATTGCACAGCGTGAAGGTCATTGAAAAAAAATGCTTACAATGGGAAGTATGACCAGAGTTTCAACCCTCAGAGACAGCACCAGGGAGATTTGAGTAAAAAAAATAAGGGAGATTTTTTTACGGTCAAAGAAATGTAAAACTTGAATCGCAACTTTTTATCATCCTCAATGTCCTCACTTTTAGTCTATACAGTGCCTCCACTGAGGTTTGTCAAAAAAAGAGTATTTTGATGGGATCAAACGCTTTGTCCTCTAGGCGCGCCCTTGCACCTCTGGGGGTCTGGAGATATGTCCTCCAGAAACATTTTGACAATATAGGAACAAAAACATGCAAATATGGAATATTTTTAGTCTTAGATGCTCTCTCAAGCTCCTCAGAAAATTTGAGAATAAAGCTGACCTGCTGTTAAAAAAACAGAATCATCCCAATAAAAAGGGAGGGACTTTGGAGATAAAAAAGGGGCAACTAATCATGACCCTAGTAATACACAGGAAACTCAAGATATTTATGTGGCACCATCTGAGTTGGTTTAAAATCTACGATTATTATATTATGCAGGAATACCAGCAGGGGAAGGGTAAAATTAACTGATTTTGAGATAATCACTTTATTGTCTCAACTATTCCAAAGGTACTATACAAAAACATAAAATACATACATATACAAAGAAGCAATAATAATAGGACACGGAAAGGAGAGGAATGAATTGATAAAGCCTTAGTTAATTTAAACCTGTTTCTAAGGCATTGTTAAAAATGTGTCTTATGTTTAACGGCAGTTTCATTGAAGGTCTGGTAGGTATACTAAAATGACATCTTGGTCAAATATCAAACGATTTTGATAAAGTTCGTCTCAGATGAAAGGGAATATTATTTTTTAAGCAACAGAATCATAAATCTATCGTAAAACGGAATGTTGACGTCCTAAAACGCATGAAAACGGATTCGCGGCGATTTCCGAAAAATCGTCGATATGTGTATTAAAACAGCCATAACTTGGTCAAAAATAAAACGATTTTGATACAGTTGGTCTAAAATGAAACAGAATATAACTCCCTAAGCGATAGTATAGTGTTATAAATCTATCAGAAAATGGAAGGTTGACGCTCATGAAAACATATTCGCGGGGATGTCCGAAAAATCGGCGATATGTGTATTAAATAGCCATAACTTGGTCACAAACAAACCGATTTTGAAAAAGTCAGTCTCAAATGAAATGAAATATAATTTTCTAAGTGACCGTGTCATTAATATATCGAAAAATGGAAGGCGTATGTCCCAAAACTCAAGAAAACGGGAGTCCCGGGGAAGTGTGTTCATCTGCCAATTCCGTGTTTTAAGTGCGTTTATGTGATATTTATGTGAAGTACTGGGGTTTTAGGACATTTAAATACGGGAGAAAGCATGTTTTTTTCCCGGGAGACCGAGAGAAATGGCCAAAAATGGCAAAAAAACGGGTTGGCAACTATAATGATAAAATGATATCTTGAAAAAAAATTATTTTGACTAAAAACAAATCTTTAAAGCATAAATAAAATAACAGACATGTTTTCTCCTGAAAGCAATTAAAAACAACCAGGTCGGAAAGTATTCGATACAAGTAACGGGAGTAGTTACTCCCTTTACTCAGCCCGCTACTCTAATCTACTCAGTATTTACTCAGAAAAGTCAGTACTATACTCCAAAAAATAACGGATTTACCTTGTATTTGTAAAATTTCATAAATAGATAGAAAGAAAAAGGATATACCTTTCTTTACAAAAATTACAATCAAAATTGGTTTTCATTCGATGTTTAACTTTTGCTATCATGTTTACAATGGAACAATTACAATTTCATTATTTCATTTACCAATGAATTAATAGTGTAATGGCATTCAATAAAATTCAACAATAAATTTGAGTACTCAATACTCTACTCTAGTAGTTAACCTAGTAACGATGCTCTATTAAATAGTGAAATTGTTTGACTAATCTTCTCTATTCCAGTACCCATTTTCATCCCACTACTCTAATCTTCACTACTCAAGTATTGACTTTGTCGGTGCTCTTCCTATCACTGAAAACACTGGTCTCATTCGAAAAGACCTGAAGACATCAATACCGTTCCGATGTGCAAAATAAATATTTTGGGTCAAATTGGACTGAAAAGGGAGATCTAGCGAGTTTTATGTCAAACTGGATACACAATGCATCCACCGAGTTTAAATCCGGAAGAACAATTGGGAAAACATAGATTTTAAATGATAAGGTATGAGATAACTTGGACTACAAACCTTTGTTTTTAAAAGAACAGTTTGATAAGAACACGAGCCTAGATGTTGGACACTATTGGGCCATTCTATTCTGAAAGCAAAAAAATATTTGTTTTTTTTCATCTAAGATGAATGACATCCACATTTTCTAAAGCTGAAATCATGAAAGTCTATAGCAGTTTTAATTTCAAAATGGTAGGCGGCTTCAATTATTTTGGCAGCTGTTCAACAATGAGAGTACTTTATACCCTTCAAAACCCTCACAAATATGACAGGAAACACAAGGGATAATAACAGGGTGAAAAAGGGTCTGATTACTAACAAGTTGGAAACATATGGTACAGATTAATATAAGCTTTAAAATGACACCAAGAACAACATTATAAAATAACAGAAAATATGTGAAAATTGACATTTTCTGACAATGTGTCAACAGAAGTCATTTACGTCCAACGTTTATACATGTTCTTAGAGTTGCAAGAAAACCATTTGAGATGTTTCAAAATTATAATTTCATATACAAAGCTGGAATATATAGATTAACCTCTTGAAGAAAAAAAGACTGAGCTTATCTCATAACTTTTCATAACATTGTCATCTGAAAACGTGACATTTACGTCCTGTCTTTATTTCGGTGAATAAGGAAGATATCAATTCAATGTTTATATTTTTATGTTATATATAATTACTACCTAGAAACAATTAATATCCTTACAATTTTTCAACATTCTTTTTTGTTTATTAATATGAAATGAAGAGGAAAATACAAAATTGTCTTAAAAATCATACTTTGTTAGAAACATTGAATGAAACCTTAAATATTTGTAAAATTAGTGTAGACTGGTCAAAACAAAGACTAAAGAATCAAATTTGAGCAAAATCTAGCTAATTTTAATTTTGTTTTTGTAAAATATATTTTATTTTTTTAAATTTAAAATAATAATTTTTTACTCCAAAAAACCATAAGAAACATGTCTAATCAGTAGTTTATAGATACATCAACACAATAAATTGTCTAAGAATGAAAAACAGCTGTCCAAACTCAGTTTTTCTTCAATAAAATCAGAGAGTCATTTACGTCCAACTTTTTGGTCCTATTTACAAAACCTATTTTTAAAAACCTCAGAGATGAGTTCCCCAAATATATTCAAATGAAGTTTTTATGATAGAAAAATAATAAATTTTGTTAAAAATATCAGTTTTCACCATAAAAAACAAACAAATGACAGAAATGTTCACGTTACCTAAAGAAATGAAAACTCCAAATTCTCTTAATTCATTGACGTCCCAATTTCAAAAACGAATAACTCAAGAGATCATCTGACAGTAACAAATTGAGTCTCTTTACATTCAAAATAGATGATATTTTGATATGAATCTTTAATTTCAAAGATTCAGTCCATATTCGCCATGCAGCAGTCACAAAAATTAAAAATTTCCATCTCATTGTTCATTTACGTCCCGTGGAATGGCCTTTAAAAAAAGAAGAACAAGCTAGGACCATTCTTCTGTGACTTTTGTAAGAGGCATTAAGGTAAAAACACTTTTGTTCAAATATATATATTATTCTACCACCCTAAGTGGGATGCTTTTCTTTTATGAATAAATCTATTTGTTTTCAAAAAATAATATTCTAGTCTCCTCTTGATAATATAATGTTATTAAGAGTGTTTTAAAGTTCCTGAATTTAGAACAAATTATGAACAAATAAAGAAAATTCAGGCTTAGAACCGGCATAAAATTAAGAACACCTAGCCTAAAATTCAAATTTTCTGTTTCTTACAATAGAAAAAAGAGTGTAGTCTAGTAAACATTGTGAAAATAATAAAACATTTGAGACGCGGTGATTCATTTCTTAACTAATATAATCTTTAGCCTTTACTCGAATTCAAGACGATATATTAAATTATGTTTAAGGTTACACCACATTTATAACAACAACCATAGCAACTCAATCCAAGAAGAATAACAAACCACGACTTGTTAGATACGTCCGTTTATAGCCAACTGAGGACACCTGTCTGGAATTATGTATAACTGGTCGATTTTTAATATCCGTAGAAATCGCGTGAGGGTGTATAATTATAAAATCCCAGTTAATGTATTTAAACATCAGCATTTCCGGTGAGAGAGACTAAGACTTGCTTTGAGTGTTCATTTCATCTACGTATGTCTAAATAAGGAAGGGATGGTGAACGCCAGTTGAAACGCTAGAATAAACATAAGGAAGTAAAAAGTTCATTGACGTCATAGTCAATGTCACAACAAAGCGATAACCATTATATTCTTAATACAACAACAACATAAAACAAGGAGGGAACGTCTTTAAACCGCCTGTTTAACAATGCAATGTCAAACAAGCACAATGATTTACATCAATCATCATGTATATTGTATATATTCAGTGAGTTAAACGCACCGAACTTTAAGCTGGCATGTCTCCGATATACTTTAATAAATGGGATTTGAAAATTAAATGCAATAAATTGCGAGCGTGAGGCATTTAGTTAGGTGATAAGTAATATGTGATTTTAGAGAAGTAATCCCCCACCCCTGACTGAGGATGACTATAAGATAGTCGAATCTAGATTCAACCCCCCC
>JAUUEB010111602.1:0-14992 GCA_032362205.1 Clione limacina | reverse complement strand
AAACCCACGTAGTTCATATGTCATATGTTTACGAATATGGAAAACGACTATAAATGATGATGATGATGATGATGATTCCAAATATTCGACTGTCTGTAAGGCCTCTATGTGAGCATGCATCTATGTGTCCATGTGGCAAGGTCCATAACTTGCTTGTCACCTTGTGATATACCGTCATACGTTTGTATATATTTCGTCTTGGCTTTGACCACTTGTAGAGCTAACTTCCCACAGAATCGTCAGAGGTGCAAACAGGTTGAGATTCTGAGCTGGATTATGAAACAAAAAATTTTGTTATTGTATGACTAAGAAATGAAATATTAAACGCTTTCATATTAAATTATTATATAAACCTTTATAATATAATTCTTGTCATACCGGTTTTCAGACAGTAACAGGCAGTAGCCACAGAGAATGTGTCACTTGTTGTCTTCATGCTGATATGCAGCACATATGACCAAGAATTGTTAGGCAAAGTGCCTTAAGAACTTCTCCATATTATTCATATGAGGAGTGTCAGTACAGTTTTATGATCTTAATGCATGACGCTGTAATTTTGTTCAGCTTAAGCCAACTGCTGTACACATTCATATTTTTGTTTGTTTTTGCAGAATGGCAGGAAAATATTTATAAATATACCCATATCAAAAATTTGTGATCATGGAATAATAATAAAAAATTATACCTGTAAAGAATTTAGAAATATTGTTATTGAACAACCCTTGTCTTGTGATCATAGTTGTACTCTCTAAGGGTACTCATTATTTTTGTTTATTCTATAACTTTTTTTTACTCAGTGTGACTCTGTCTCTTGTGTTGAATACCAAGGTGTGCCATAGACATAGTTTAGTGCCCCCTGGCCTCATACTTTATCTTACTCTTACTTTCCCTCCCTGAACGAGTCCAGATGTCCATTTAAAAAAATAACTAAACTTAAGAGAACCTCACCTGTTGGCGTACTGCAGTCAGTGTTGGCAGCTGCACTTGATGATGCCACACACATCTTCCATTTCTTGCTATCTTGACTAGCTCTGATTACCTCATGGATCTAAGGACTACTTGTGCTAGAGATGTTGCTAAGAAGGGATGTTGATGGTCTGCCTAATTTTTGCCTTATTTCCATCTTGCCATGAGATCAGTACTAGACTTTTGCAGTGCGTGACCAACATATCTGAACTTTCTCTGAGATATAATAGCCACCTCAAAGCTCACTCATGACTTCTTTATTTTTACGCTTGTCTTTCCATCTCACTATTAACAGTCTTCTGTAGAACCACATTTCAGCAGCTTCAAGTCTTTTATTAGCTTTACTTTGGGTCCATGCTCCACTATCATACAACATGACAGGCCATACTAAATATTTTAGCAGCTTTATTTTGAGATCTGTTGTGACACCATGTTCTTTCCAAATGTTGTTCAGCTCTACAATTTTACCATTGGCCTGTCCTGTTCTAATCTTTATATCTTTAGTGCATAAGCAACCATCTGATTTGACAAGGCCAAAATATTTAAAATTAGAAACATTTTCGAGAGAAGCCTTGTTTCAAATCCCAAAATGTTTGTCATGATCCCTGTTACATAAGTACTATAGTTTTTATGTATTCAGTTTGAGGTCCGCTTTAGTACAACCCATCAACACTTTAAAGTATCTTTCTAATGTTGGTTATGTTGTCTGCCATAAGAGCTGTGTTGTCAGCATATCATAGCTCTGTAATGTTTCTGCCTCCTATTTTACACCCATATCTTTGATGTCAGCCTTTCTCATACTTTGCTCTGTATATATGCTGAACATATGCGGAGATATTCCTTTCCTGTCTGGCCCTTTAGTGATATTAAGCAAATTCACACTTCTGAAAGACCAACCGATCTGATGGTTGCATTTTGATCTTCATACAGTAAGGCAATTAGATAAACTAGATGATTTGGGAAACCCATCTTTATCATTGTTTGAAAAAGATGTTTATGGTCCATATTGTCAAACGCTTTGCTATAGACAATGAAGGTGATGAATATCTCTTCATTTGAGTTTGTACTTTCTCTATAAGTATCTGAAGAACAAAGAGCACATCTATGGTTCCTCTGTTTTTTCTGTATCCTGCCTGACAGTCTGACATCTCAGACTCATTTCTTTGTCTCATTCTATTTGAAATCTTCTTCTTCTTTTTCTTCTCGTTTGTAAGAGGAACATTCCGGCATTGACTTGTGACATTGTCAATGCCTTGAGAGATTCTGCTATTTCTTTTATGACTGCTTCAATTTTGCTCAGGAGGGATTCTGATTCTTTTTCTGTTTGGTCAAATTCAAAACTTGACTCATGTTGGTATACTCTCCGGAACTGATGATAATCAGTACTGTTTCATATTCATTCAATCTATTGAGTTCTTCTTCTGATTTTGACACGGCATGGCCTTCCTTGCTGTTCACAGACTGATTGGTCGCCTCGAAATTACTCGTTTTAACCTTTGCTTTTTGCTGAAACAATTCTCTGGACTTTCTTTTTTCATTATGTTCCTTTATCTTTTGGCACTCATCTTCAATTCCATTTTTCTTGCCTCTTCTAGTTTTGCCCTTGATATCTCTTTTGAGTTTCAGATGATCTCCTTTATTCCAAATTATTTGGGCTTTAAATTTCCTTTCTCTAGGTCAATAACTTCATGCCGTCTCCCCTCTTGTATTGTGTGTCGTAATTGGAAGCTATATACCTATTCAATGCCTGAGCTTCCATAGCTTTTCCATTATTCCTCTGTAGCATGTTGATTTGTAAGTTGATAAGTGACAAGGATGCAGTCATGGTCATGCGAGGTGTAGTACGGTGAGTACAGAAGTGAGTCCACATTATTGAAACCTTGTTTTCCTCGGAAGTAAACATGATCAATATGACCACCCTCAATATGTGTAGATTCTTGAACTTTCTGGATGAATCCAAGGCTTGTTAGAGTACGACAAACTTTGTTGTCTGGATTATCACAGGAGCATATGTTGAAGTCTCCAATAACAAAAAACGGCTTCTCTTTTTCAGATTTGATTGTAGTGGTCAGCAAGTTGTGAAGCTCTCTCTCCCCTTTGCTTGTATAAACATTTATAATACATAAGTTCTCGGTAGACAGGACAGTCATCTGGGTTAAAACCTTTTTGATGTGGTAGACTTGAAGCATTTTCCCAGAGAACGTTTTCTTTTTATAGTAGGTGGCAATGCCTTTTCCTCTTCCTGCACTGTTGCAATGCAATACATAGCCTTCTAGTTGGAGATCTGGGTCTTCAGACTCATCACCATTCAACCATGTTTCACTAAAGCACAAGATATCAGCCAATAAAAGAGTAGAATCAACTCTAATCTCTTGCATTTTGTCCTTGAGGGATTGACAATTCAGAGCTGCTATCCTGATGATACCTTGTGAGTCCTTGTCCCATTTGGATTGATTCTTATTAATAGACACACTGTCCATTCGTGCTAGCTCAGCCAGGGCTTTGGTACTTGGATATATTTTTTTACTATTCAATTCGCCAACAATGTACATATTTTCCAGAGATGTCACTCGAGATAACATGACGTAGCTCATGGCTTCAGCAAATGCAGTCTTCTGGTCAAGTGCCGCTTTGTTTGGTTTTGCAATTTCCTGGCCCTGGAACTTATGGGTCGTTGCTGCAAATGAGATGATGATTGGAAACTGGTAGACAGTAGCTTTGCTTGATCCTCTGTTTGGAATTTTACCAATGGTATATGACCATTGTATTTTCTCAATTGGCGTACATCCAGGATATTGTACTTGGATTTGAGGTTGCTTTTCTCGCTTCTCTTTCCCCTGCCACTCTTCATTGAATCTGATAAGAAGTTTAATGACTGCACCATGACTATCTTTTATAGCATGAACAAGCATTCCAATAGCACCATTTGTGAGGCCATCGTGGGTATCGATGTTATGAATGAGCATCACCTTGCAGCCTACTTTGAACTGAAGGTGTTGTCGGAATGATGTGCTTCCCACAGTTCCTGTCTTTTCATCTATCTTGGGCTTGTAATTTTGAATAGTAGAATGATAATTTACAGCATCTACTTCAAGAAGTTCTGTTTGGAGCTCGTTCACTCGAATGGTGTTGAACTTATTGACTACTTCATTGGTACAGCTGATGTAGGTAGCGCCCTCAAGATCTTCGTGGCCTTCTGGTCTTTCTCTTCTACGTAGAACTGAAATGTCTTCTTGAGTTTGATCGCCAGTTCTTATTCTGTTTAGAATGTTAGCATACTCAAAGTCCTGCCCTTGTCTATGGTTTTCTTCCATGGTGATAACTGTGAATTGCTCCCAGTGTGATTGAACAAAAAAGCAGGTCTGGTAGTCCTCCTCTTGTGGAACTTCAAAGATGTATTTTCCGTTGACTGGCCTCAGTTGCAATATATCACCAAACACAAAGATGGCAACCCCTCCAAAGAGCTTTTCTGGTTGACACTTCATCTCTCGTAGTCTGAGGTCTAGCATATATAGCATATCAGCTTTGACCATAGAAACTTCATCTATGATGACCACTTGAAGCTCTTTGTAAACTGACCTTGCTTTGTCCCGAACTTTACTTGACAATGGGTAATGCTGATTCCCAAAGTTGAAAGAGAAGCAGCTATGGAGGGTTTGTCCTCGTACTTTCGCAGCTGCTGTCCCTGTCGGTGCTGTTACAAGGACGTATGGGGACTCAGGATCATCACCATCTTTCTGGAGAATCTTATGGAGCCATTGCTTGAGAATATTGATGACTGTACTCTTTCCGCAACCTGCTCCTCCATTGACATTAACAAGCAAAGGAGTTGGCAGTGAGTTCTTTTTCTTTCTTGCCTTTACAAGTGCTCTTGCATACTTGATGCCGCATTCAACCACCTTTCTTTGGTAGAAGTCAAGTAGCCTTGTTTTGCCCAACAAAATATTAACATGGTCAACCTCAATTCTTCTATAACTTTTTTCGTGGGTGTTGATGTTTTCATCAAAGTTTTGGCCATCTGGGTCAAGATGTTCAAAGTCTGGGTGTGGAACTATTTCTTCCATGTTGCAGTCATCAATTTCTTGTAGAACTTCTGGATTGAGCTCTTTTTCAACTTCCATATTGCGACAGGCTTCATCCACTGCTAGTCTGGCTTCCTCAGTGCTCTCCAAGTGCTCCATTACTTGGCTTTTAACTGCAATAATATTTTTCTTTAGTTTCTCATACTTTTGACGCAACATTCTTTGCCTTGTATCTACGTCATCAGTGCATTCTGCACTCTTGTCAATGTCAGTAATCAGTACTTCCAAATCTTCTTCCCTTCTGAATGGATGGTAGAGCATCAGTTCTGAGAACCAGTAAGCATTTGGTTCCTTTTCCTTGTGAAACTTGTGTATTCTGAGTATAGAGGGATGACTTCTTTTCTGCATGAATTTTGGCTCTCCTGGATTTGGGTTATCCAGTTCAATCATTTTTGGCAGAGAAACTCTATTTCCATTTGCTGTCATGATGAAATTGAACTTTTCCTCTACTTCAAGATATTGGTAATCGATTTCAACCTCATCAGGATATTCTGTGTTTTTTTGGTCTGCCTTGGCCTTTGTAGATGTTGTGTACATTTTTACAAACTGTGCCAGACACAGCTGATCTAACACTCCCTGTGGCCTTCTTTTCATATTTGCTGATGATGTCATATTTTTCAACATACTCTCCCTCCCTTCCTTGAATCTTCACTTTTGGAGTATGTGCATACTCTGGTTTTTCATCTGCTCTTATCAGATACTTACTTCTTTCAGCTCTCCTTGAGGTTGAAAGGAAATCACAGGTGATGTTTGAATCACGGAAGTGGAATTCAGGAATAAGTTTGTACAGTGCCTCTGCCTCACCCATTTGTCGATGTGAAATAAAGGTGTTCATCATCAGAGCCATCTTTTCCTTCAATGATCCTGACTTGTCTTCCTTTAAGGCATTTTTGAGATTTTCAATGGTCCCAGTGTCATCTTTTGTGTAGTACTCTGTTATGTAGGTGATGACAGAGTAGAAGTCCAGCGTGACCTGAAAGTCAGTATTTCCATCCCAATTCACAGCCCACTCAGGATTGTAAGAATTAACAAATACTTCATCAATATCTCTAGCTGGAATTATCTGATACTGCTTCTTGGTGTTCATAAGAGCATCTAAGTAGAAGTCATAGTCTCCATCTAAACCTGCCATTCTCAATATCTGTTTAATTTTGGTCTCTCTATTTGCTTTGTACTCTTCCTGGCTTGTTGTTGGCTGACTATGCTCACTAGCAACCTTGTTCATCAGATCATCATTCATTAAGAGTAACCGCACTGACTTCAGGAGTTCTTCATATTTCTTTGTTATAATATTTCCAGCCTCACCTTCCAATCTTGTCGGTTTGGCCAGTAAAGTCTTCCATACAGGGAACTTTGGGAAGCTGAACCTGCAGTTGGTTCCATATTTTCTGCATGATTTCGTGTGTCTATGGCAGTTAACTTCTCGAGCAATTTTGGCAGCTTTCTCTCCTACCATATGTGGACTTAAGCTGACAGATGTGAAGGTATCAGAGAAGCAGATGACAGCTTGCTCTTCATATTGCTCAAGTTGTTCCATAGTTTTGAATTTCTTAAATGCAGAGTTAATGCCATAGAACTTGAAATGACCCAGGATTTCACTCACATTGTTATTGGGAGGAGAAAGCTTGCTTCCTAGTTTAAGAACTGCATTTTTTAGATCTTTGTCTTTATCTCCCTCAAGATGTTCATTTTTGGCAACCACAGTGTAGAGGGCTTTCTTGATATTTAATGTCAGACTCTTTACTTCTTTCTTAGGAAGAATTTCTTCAACGCATATCAACTTGCTCTCTGAATTGACAATTTTCATTTCCATTTTGATCAAATCTACCCATAGGACGCCATGGTTGTGAGCCGCCCCTCTGCCTTGGAATTCAAGCTTTGTCGAATAGTATTTTACTGACAGTGGACTATGTTTGTTGAGAATGAATTCCCTGGTGAATGCTTGGAACCGTTCTTTGTAATTTCGTGTTGCAGTTACCACATTTTTCTGAAGTATGTCATGGATTGATTGTGCTTCTTCCGTTTTAAGGTATTCCATAATTTCCAGCGATTGCTTATAATCAGGGCCAAAGTGTACCATTGTCTTATCTTCTGAGCCATCTGCAATGAGTTCAATTGTTATCTTTAGGTTTTTCTCTCTCAGGATAGAAGAGAATGTTTCTTCCCAGCGCATGTCTGCACAGCTGAATGTGAAGAAAAACTGGAATCCCCCAAGGTTGTCTAACCGTGCCATCATTTCGTGTTTGCCTTGTTTGTGATAGCTTGGTGTGTTTGAAGTGTTAGTGAATACAGAGAATGCATCTTCAAGACTGTAGACACAATCGCCGTTATCAGTTGTTCTTTTCTTCCCTCGCATGAATGAGACATTGATATTCTTTTGAAGTTGCTTCTTTTCGATATATTGTGTTGCAGCAAAGATATAGCTTGGATCATTGCGAAATATAGGGTTGATGTTTCGAATCCTCTGAATAAAATATCGTTGATCAAAGAGAGCAACTTTTCTAGGATGGTGTAGGTGGAATTCACCAGTTGGGTGTTTTACTGTAAAAGCATCTTTATCCCAGTCCTTTGTCATCAAAATATTTTCTGGAATTTTGCCTTCTCCAGGAGCAAAGGAGATGGATACATTTTTCAAACTTTCTTGTTCTTGATGGAATGCTTCTGGGAAGCGAGGAGTAAATGTTGCTGACTGATTATAGTCAATTTGATATTTTCTGATTGGATCTTTTTCTCTGTATTCTATTTCCTCTAGTTCTGATGCATCTTGGCAGTCTTCTTTGTGCACTCTGTGCATTTCATTCTCACCTGCAGGGTCTGGGACAGAGCAGAAATTGCACACTTTTCCTGAGCATCTTCTGCATTCATGCTGTGCTGTTTTGCATAGTTGGCATTCCAAGAATCTTTCAGCATTGCTATCTCCTTGTGAGGTGCTGTCCATTGGAATGTCATGAGCAAAGAGATGGTCAGACGCTTCAGAGTCTTCTTTTTGGCATCTGGCTATGTAATGAGGAACATTAAGTTCATCAATGAATTGATAGTCTGGATGACCACTTTTTTCCAGGAAACTGAGAGTGTTAAACAGATTATCGACATCGAGTGTCTTTTGAAGATGGTTATTCTTCAATTTCATCTGCCTTTTCAGGTTAACTGATATGATCCCAGCATCTGATGGTTTTCTGGGTAGAGCTGACAACGTATTTTTGATATCTTCATCTCTAATAGGTATATTGATAATTTTGTCTTTTACTGCTGGCATTCCAGAAGTTGGGAGTTTGTGCAGTTTAATGAAGAGTATCCTCTTTGCAATCAAAGCCTGTGCCAGTTCACTGAGCTGGAGTTCTTCTGGAACAGGCGGAACATGTAGTCCATTAGCAGCAGCAATTGCGGGCATCCTACCTTCCAAAAGTTTTCTCTTGCAATAATCGCAAACGTAGTGAAAGTCAACTCCTGAATCCTCACCCCATTGAGGATCTTGAATGTTTAGATAGAACTTGAATGGTTTCCCCTCTGGCTTTTCACCTCTCAGAAGATGGATCTTGTTACCATGATATGGGGAGATAAATATTTCATTGAAGGTGGCTTCTTTTCTGTGGTCCAATGCTGTCTTTATACTCTCTAACATTATTCTAGTAAGTTTAAAAACTTGACGCTCAAAAAACAGTCCTTCGCAACAAACACAAGGGAAGATTGCTCCATAACGAGTAGCCCTTTTGAATTTTTTGGACCGTTCTGTCAGAGTATTTTTCTGAAGCATCCTTTGTTTTTGGTGCTGAAGTTTATCTTGTTCTTGTCTCACTTCTTTCTCTTGCTCAGTCATTGTGCGCCTTTGGTGTTGTAACTTATCTTGTTCTCGTCTAATTTCTTTCTCCTCCCCAGTCATTGCCATAGAACGCTTTTGGTGCTGTAGCTTATCTTTTTCTCTTCTTATTTCTTTCTCACCCCCAGTCATTGTCATTGTGCGCTTTAGGTGCTGTAGGTTATCTTGTTCTCGTCTAATTTCTTTCTCCCCCTCTGTCATTGTCATTGTGCGCTTTTGGTGCTGTAGGTTATCTTTTTCTCGTCTAATTTCTTTCTCACCCTCAGTCATTGTTATTGTGCGCTTTTGGTGCTGTAAGTTATCTTTTTCTCGTCTAATTTCTTTTTCACCCTCAGTCATTGTTATTGTGCGCTTTTGGTGCTGTAGCTTATCTTGTTCTCGTCTAATTTCTTTCTCACCCTCTGTCATTGTCATTGTGCGCTTTTGGTGCTGTAGCTTATTTTGTTCTCGTCTAATTTCTTTCTCACCCTCAGTCATTGTTATTGTGCGCTTTTGGTGCTGTAGCTTATCTTGTTTTCGTCTAATTTCTTTCTCCCCCTCAGTCATTGACATTGTGTGCTTTTGCTGCTGTAGGTTATTTTGTTCTTTTCTAATTTCTTTCTCCTCACCAGTCATTGTCTTTGTGCGCTTTTGCTGATTGAGCTTATTTTGTTCTCTTCTAATTTTTTTCTCCTCACCAGTCATTGTCTTTGTGCGCTTTTGCTGATTTAGCTTTTTTTGTTCTCTTCTAATTTCTTTCTCTTCACCAGTCATTGTCTTTGAACTCTTTTGGTGCCTTTGATTAACTTGTTCTCGTGTCATTTCTTTTGCCTCCTCAGTCCTTCTAGCTCTTCGTATCTTTGCAAGGTTAGATTTGTGCACTTTTCTTTGATCGGGCGTCATATCTCTAGGTCTTATTTTCTGGGTAACTTTTGTTTGAGGGTTTATTATGGCTTTTTGTTTCTTGCAGGCTGGAGGTTGCATCTCAGGGATTCCAGAACTGTAGACAATTGGTGTCACCTCTTGCATTCTTGATATCAGATATGGAATGTCTCTCTTTCCAAACCTATAATCCCCAGTTGTATAACTTTCAACCAACTGGATGGTTTTCTGCTGATCTTCCAGTGTTGCAGGGATAAGGTTTTCATAGTGGCTGTTGTCGTACGTTAACACTACTGGGATGTTTGTATCTGTTTCTCCGCCAAAGTCTTGAGGCTTAACAACAAAGATGGAATCAGAAGCCAGAGGGTTCGTATTGAAAATCAGTAAGATCTTGTTTGAGCCTCTGGAGATGCCACTGATCATTATCTCCCCAAAGAACTCCACATCCCAGACCCCACTTCGCTTTAAATCACCCCACTTTTCTTTTCGAACAATGGGTGTGTAAAAATCAGGAACCAAGTGTGAGTAGTTTTGCTCCACTTCCCTTTCAATTCCTGTCACCCATTCAAACCGGTAGTGGTCAGCACTATGCTGCAGCTTGTTAAAGAAGCAGGGTCTGTCATTGACATTTGCCTTTACAGCTTCAAAAGCACAATTGCCATCCCCTTTTATGGCTCTACCAGGGATTAAATTAATTCCATGCTTCTTGGCACTGTTAATTGCCTTTGCTGTGTGAGTGTCTCCTAGTGGCAGGAATCTTGGAGTCTCTGAAGAAGAAACCACATATAAAAATAACTTTAGATTTTAGGCTGTTGGTGAACCCAACCCTGTAATAAAAGAGGATTAAAAAGAACCCACAACTTTAATGAAAGAGTATAAAAACTAGATAAAATTCAGCAATGATGTGTTTGTACTTTTTCAACACACAGCTTGTGGCAGCCATGGTGTGCATGCACGCGTGTCGGTTCAACACCAGCACGTTTGACAGCAAGAAGTCATAGTTTTCTAACACAATTCTGTTGTCATTGAAGACATCCACATAGTCTGCCCGACTGTTGTCATAGTACTGTGGGTTGAAGAGCACCTCCTGGGCCACTTTCAGTCGTAAAAGTTCATGATACTCCACACTGCCAAACGCAGCCAGACACACAGCCCTAAAAAAACAATTGCCGTCACCTTCCACGTACAAGGTCTGGTGTGAATTCAGGATGACGGGTGGTATTTCTTGAGGATGTCTCTAGCAGCTGCGTCCAGAGAAGCTTTCGGCAGTTCTGCAAGTGATCTCATCGGTTGCGTCTGTGGCAGGTCAACGTTTAGGAGTCATTTTAATAGTCTAATTTTCATCGTTTTTATCCTCCAGACGCTCCATATTAATTACTGTTTGTTGATACTGTCCTACGGTTTGGGATGAAGGCAGGGGCTCACCATGTAGAGCTCATAAAATTCCTGGATGTTCCTCCTTACATCGTTGCACTCTCTATGGTAGAGAGGAGAAGGGGCATGCTCTTTGCTCTTGTACTTTAAGTCCTCACGGACATCAAGACTGTTCATTACTCCTAAAAGGTTTCGCCTGACAGTCAATGAACTCTTGTCCCTTTTGGCTTTAAGATCTTCCAGGTAGTTCTCAACTGCCTGAGGAACCTTTTCCCTGGATAAAAATGAGATGTTGTCATCTCTTAGCGTCTTCTTTGTGTTAGGCGTAGCTGTCCGATGCAGGTAGCGCATTGTCCTGCTCAATTCCTCACCCTTACCAGCTCCATTATATATATATATATATATATATTATATAGGTAAATATATACTCGGCCACAAAAATATGTGTGTGCTCCTTTATTTGTATTTTTCAACTATTTAGATTGATAGCTGATATAGATGTTTGGTATAGTTGAAAAGTACATTCAATTCCCCGTTCAATGAGGGGTTGATCATGTGGCTACGATTATTGTGAGAGATAAACGAGCTGGCTGAATGACATACCCCCCAAAGTAAAAGTCACAAAATGTAGTTCTAGTCCGCACTTGCAGTGCTGGTGAGTCGTTTTAACCGGCGTTCAGTTAATTAAGTGTGTTTATTAATGGATCATTAGAGAACAAAACAAATAAGAACAAAAAAACAGTTCAATGATTTATTTGAAAAAAAAATCAATATCTGGTGTGGCCACCATCAGCATCCACCACAGCGAGACATCTCCTCCTCCTGGAGCCAATGAGGTGCCTCCATACCTCCCGTGGTATACCATCCCACTCCTCCACGAGTGCGTGCTGCAACTGTTGGAGTGAAGTGGGCTGATGAGGGCGGTCTTGAATTCTCCTATCAAGTTCATCCCAAAGGTGCTCAATGGGGTTCAAGTCCGGAGACTTTGCAGGCCACAGTAAAACGGCGATACCCATGTTCCTCAGGTGTGCTGTTGTCATGCAAGCCGTGTGTGGCCTAGCGTTGTCCTGCATGTAAACCATATTTGGCCTCCGCACAAAGAGAGGGACCACCTCAGGATTGATCACCTGCTCGATGTACCTAGCAGCAGTCATGTTACCGTCAATAAAGACCAGATCGGACTTCTCCTGCATGTCAATTGCCCCCCACACCATCACACTTCCTCCCCTGTGTTTGTCTTTCTCTCTGATGCAATTGTCACTGTATCTTTCGCCACGTCTCCTCCACACTTTAATTCTTCCATCTCCCGCTTGTAGGCAATAACGAGACTCATCAGTGAACACTATTGTATCCCACTGCAGTCGATTCCACCTTGAATAGGCCTGTGCCCATGTCAACCGAGCTCGGCGATGATGTGGCTTCAGGACTACACGTACAGAAGACCGGCATGCCTTCAGCCCTCCTGCGCGAAGGCGCCTCCCGACTGTTTCAGCACTGATATGACGGAGTCCCGGGACCGCGGCAGCAGTGCGCTTGGCTGGCCTGAATCTGTCCCTGGAGAGAAAACATAATGCTACGATTAATAAAAAATAAAGATAGTGACTTAAGTAATGTTTAAAAATATCACAGAGATTATTTAAAAGTCGTTATATCCATAATTGAAATACGCATAGTTACCTGAGATGGACCGTCCTGATGTAACGGTCCTGTGCAGGGGTGGTGACACGTGGGCGGCCTGAACGTCGCTATGAGTAAAAACTACTCACAACAATGCAAAAACGCGTTGACTACGGACCATTTTGTGACTTTTAGTTTGGGGGGGTATGTCATTCAACCAGCTCGTATATCTCTCACAATTACCGTAGCCACAAGATCAACCCCTCATTGAACGGGGAATTGAATGCACTTTACGAACTTACCAAGCACTAATATCAGCTATTAATTTAAATAGTTGAAAAATACAAATAAAGGGGCACACACATAATTTTGTGGCCGAGTATATATCGTTTTCTTCTATTTCTATGTAACATCCTTTTGTGCAGTTTTTGGAAAAAATTACATCAAGTAGTTTGCCATTTCTTTCTTGATGCGCAGTGCACATGTTGTGCTGTGCCCTGGCCATTGTTCCTTACTGTTGGAATCATCTGCCCACAGCTGCAAAGTACATAAGCCAGATCTCTTTGGGGAGGTTTTCATTTGGACAAAACATAACAAATAATAATAGAAAAAAACCAGTTAAGAATGTGGCAAGCAAATTGACATAAAAACAACATACATATTCATAACTCAAGAACTATTAGAGATATTATTATGAAACTTTACTACTTTTTGTATTTAACAGCCTAATTTGCATAATTTATGCACATTTTTTAAACCTAACAATAACATTGCCATGAATATGATAGAAATTAGAGAAAAAAACATATTCTTAAGCTTCAAGGATACCATATGTTGTTGTTAAAACCATCAGTCATATAAAAGTAATATGCACATGGACGCATTACATTGTAAATCAGATCTAATTTGCATAATTTATGCATAAATTAAACTATAGTTTTTCAAAAATATAATTTGTTATAACTCTCTTATTTGTAATCCGATTTTAAAAATTCAAAAAGTGTCATGCTCAAGACATTCAATGCTTTAGCATGGTAGTGTTAAATGTATAGATTTCTAATAATAATAATAATTTCCTTTCACCCTCCAAATGTCTTTCATTAGAAATATAAGTTCACCATATAATTGATGTCCAGAATAAACATGAAGATAGAAATCTCTCACCTCCGAATCCTCTACTCTCTCAGATTAAACACATCTGAGTACTTCTTAAATGATGTTTGAATTTCACGTGAATTGTCTGTTGTCCAAAATCGCAAGTTGTTCAAGATAAAACGCCTCTCAACAGTTTGCACATCTTTGCGTGCTGGGTACTTGAAATGTCCAAGGCCTTTTGCAGCTTCCCCAAAATAAACTCTTACATCTATCGTGGGAGGACAATCTTGAATAACAAGTCCCGTTGAAATTAAAAGAAAGAAGAACTTATTAATCCTTACCTGTGTACCAAGTGTCAGGATAGGCAACTGCAATCCATTCATCTTTGCTTATCTGTTCATTAGGGCTAGGCAAGGAAAGCTTAGTAATCCTTTTTGAAGAGGAGACATTCCTAGCTGTTGTTGGGAAAGTCTGTGGCGTTCTCTCAGTGTAGAAGCGTCTCTGGCTCTGTGCTGCTTTCTGAGATCTTTTCCCTTTTTATAGGAACTTTTCCAAAGCATGTGACAAGCTTTCTTTGACTTTCTTTGATACCAAGACGACATACCAGAAGCACTTGTCTGTATGAGGCTGATGACTGATGTGTGGTGATGGAGAGTAGCATTTGGAGGGTTGCTCACATCCTAGATTGGTTGCCACTCCAACTTTTTCCTGTGGTGGAGATACTTGTGATAGGAGATCTAGAAAGCTGGGCATTCATTGCAGAAAGAAACCCCTTTGAAATCAGGGAGACCAGATTAAAAAAGACATGTGTGTCAGAAATTTTTGGTGAAATAACGACTGGACTGCTGGCAGCATGTTCGGGGAAAGATGGCACTGAAGATGAAAAAATACTGAGAGGATTATTATTCCATTCTGTAAGAACTGCATGAAGTTCTTGAACAACAGGTCCAAGTTGAAGGTAACTCAAGTTGCCAGCTGTTACAAGATGCCAGTATTTTGCTGTAACTTTGACATAAAAAATGCCAACATATTTAAAAAGCAGGCAGAAGTTTTTGTTTTTCAAAATTGGTAGAACAGTACTATAAGGACTCAAATAATAGTAGGGGGCGGAATTATAGTAGGGAGTGGAAAATTATTCAAAATTTAATAAAAGTAGGGGGTGGAATAATAGTAGGGGGCG